>JAQZBX010031152.1:0-26463 GCA_029593785.1 Cabassous unicinctus
ACTAGTAGAAAAAAATGAAGAAAACACAAAAGAAAGCAATCTATCCAAAAGTTAGCAAAAGGAGTTAAAATAAATCATTAGAATGCAGGGTAAATAGAAAACACAAATAATATAGCAAGAATTAATCCAACTATGTCTAACACAATAAATATAACATCTTTTAAAGAAAATTCAGAATTGATAAACAATGATCTCTTTATAGAGAGAATCAGAATTATTCAGCATTTTATGGAATTCTTATCCGCTATAATAAAACAAGAAAAGGAAATAGCTCGAAATGTTAGCAAGAAAGTGAAAACTATCATTATTTACAGTTGATATGCTTTCCTATATAGAAAATACAAAATAATCGAATTACAGAATATTATTATTTATATATATGTGTGTGTGTGTAGAGAGAAAGTCATCTTGTTAGAAATCAATGACTTTCCTATCTACCAGTAATAACCAATGAGAAAACATAACATTTTAAAAAAATCTCATTAACATTTGTAACAAAAACTGTATAATACTTCATAAGATGTGTAATAAATATATTTGACCTATAGAGAGAAAACTATAAAACTTTACTGAAGGACATACAAAATATCTAAATATAGAAAGGTACCATATTCAAAGATTTGAACACCTGACAATGTGATGTCAGTTCTCTCCTAAAATTTCCAGTTAAATTTATTTTGAAATATTATATGATGGAAATGTCTTTTAGTATTTAACTATATTAGTAATATTGACAGTGGCATGAAAAAATTTTATGCTATAACAATAATACTGTTACGTAATTCATGAATATAGGCTCAGTATGTGACTGTGGTTATTATTAATAATAAGTAACGTCTGTATAGTGCTTATGATACAGGAAGAAGCATGGCTCATTCCAGGAACTGACAGAGGCCAATATGGCTGAAGCTCAGCAGGCAAGGGAGAGTGAGGTGCATGCAGCAGCATTGTAAGCCATGTCAACAATTTTGGAAGATCACTGAAGGGCTTTAAGGAAGAGAGTAACAAAATCACAGTTGTATTTTAAGGAGATCTCTCTGGCTGCTCTTTGAATAATTGATTGGAAGTGGCCAAGATTGGGTCAGGAAGTGAGCTAGCTATCTATGAAAATAGTCCAAGGAAGAGATAATGGTGAGTTTGGAGTAGGCTTTTGACATAGGAAATGGTGAGTAGAGGTTGGTCTGTAGAGATTTTTAAAAATTTGATACTGATGGTATTCTGCGACATGGAGTTTGCAGGAATAGGACCAGGTACATAGACTGCAAATTATGAATTCAATTTGGACATGCTGGGTTTGAGATTACTAAAGGGAAGTCCAATTGGGGATATAAAGTCAGTAATATGTGTCTGGTGCTCAAGGTATGGTCTGTGGTCCAGATGGCAATTATAGCCATGGATGTAGATATGACTGTCCTAGATAGCCAGTACAGAGTGAGAAGAGCGGAGGGATGGAAGCTTGAACACCAATAAGTAAAGGTCTCATAAGAGGCCTCTATATCTTACATGTACTTTCTTTCTAATGAAACAACTAATGTGAAAAATCAGCCTTATATTTGTTAAATGATACCAGTAGTCAGCTGTACATGCTTTATTTGATTTGTTTCAATTTGCCTACTTTATTTCAACATTTCCACATGATAAATATAACAGATATTTCATAAGATGACAAATTACTCAGTTTGACTTGTGACACTGGATGGTCGATAATAGAGTATGTAATACTATAAAATAAAAGAAAATGACATAAGAATATTGAAAAATTTAAATCTAATAGTGTATAGTGTATATGAAGTATAGAATTTATATATGTAAATAAGGCTTTTTCAAAGTTTATATTAATAGCAGTATATGACTATCACAGTTTCCCTGCATCATTCTACTAGCAATAAAACACAATTATCCTCCCCACCAAATATCTCAAATGTTAGGAAACATAATCAAAGTATTTTTCATGTGTCTTTAAATCATAACTCTAAAGTTTCCCCCAAATAAAAATGAATAATCAATGTGTGAGTACAGCTAGGAAGTGTATTTGAAGTAGGGTCATGACTTTCCTGTGTATTATTAAGCTACAGTGAGTAGCTGAATCAGTGTCTACTGATTCAGTAGGCAAATGAATGGAATGGACTAATCTAGATATTCACCCTATGTACAAAAATTTCTTTGTAATAAAATCATCAACATAAATCAATAGGAAACAAAATGAGTTATCACTGATGCTTTAGCAAGATTAAGGCTTGTCAGGAAACACTCAAAAATTGACTTCCTTGTCTACAATGGTGTGTGGTTTTGGGTGTTAACCATAATTTGATGCATACCAGAAAGGTGAACTGATCCAATGAATATCTTCTTTCTGTGTTTTTGGCACAATACACCAAATAAGGCAGAAGCCTCAACCTTCTTTAGTCTCTCCTTCATCCTAACTATCTGCCCCCTTTCAGTTGATTGTCTCAGATGTGACTATTTATCAAGTCTCTGACTTGATTTAGGATAAATCATCTCTATAAAAAGCTACCCAGTGATTTTTCATCTCTTCTTGCCTCCAAAGTGTCTCTTCTCTGCTTGATACTACATATGGTCATCAGTGACATTTTTATAAAGACTCTTTTAATGGAAGTTGTCTTTTGAAAAAGCCTTATATGTCTCCACTATCGACAGCAGTCCAGATTCTTGACATGGTATAAATGCTCCTCACAGTCAAACCAAATCTTCCTCAATTTGTAGCCATCATGGTATAGAGGAGAGGACACTGGTTTTGGACAACCAGCACCCCACTTATTACCTTTGATCTTGTGTCATTTACTAAACCTGTCACATAGTCTCAGCTTTAGCTCTTCTATAAAGGGTAAAGCATCATGCCTATCTCATGGTATTATGTTGTGGACATATTCTATTTGAAAATCATAGCACAGTATCTAATACATAGTATGTGCTTTATGTATTGTTCTCCCTTTTCTGTTACAGAAACTTGTCACATTGTGTCACAGTTTTTTACTTAGACATCTCCCCTTGCCAGCAGGAACACTGTCTAATTTAATTTGTTCCAAAAGCCTAGTACTATTGAATAAATATAAAATATAGTTATCATTCTTAGCAACCTGGGCAATTTTGCAGCCTACCTTTAACAACATTTAGATTTCTAATAGCTTATAACATAGTATTTTAATAGACTAAATAATATAGACTAACAATGACTAACAATTTAGATTAAGAAAAAACTATATATTTATATATCATTTTACAAATATTGGTTTGTATTGTGTAGAATTCGATTTTTACCCACAATAAAAAAAAAAAAAAAAAAAAAAAAACTAATAATCACTGTTATCTACAGAAGCTATTTTTATCAGGGTAAGTATAAATTTTGTATTATCTACCCATCAACAATGATTTACGATTCAATTTCATACCTTAAACTCATTTTATATGTCATCATAAAACAACTTATGGATACTCTTTTCCTGTAGGAAAAAAACCTTGAAGATAATTTACAGAGTTTGGCTACACAATTAGCTCCAATTTATAAGCAGTATGCTCCCGTGGCTTACCAAAATCAGGTATGTTTTGGGCCCTTATCCTGTGCTCTTAAACTTGGCTGAACTGCTATACATATGAAAACATTGCTAATAAATATGCCTAGGAAAACTTGTAAAATTTGAACTTTAATATATCTATTTTTATTGGATACTTTAAAAAATGATCTAATTCTTTAAAAAAAAATTCTTCCTATCATGGCAGTTGAATTTTAACTTCAGGGTAGGAGAAATATTTCCAGGATGGCAGAAATATTATTTCCAGAAGTAAAAATTATAAAAACAGGAATGCACAGTTGATTCAATATATGAAAACCAATCATTGTAATGTACAATATTAATAGAATTAAAGATAAATACCACATGATCACGTCAATAGATGCAGAAAATTAATTTGACAAAATTCAAAACCCTTTCATGATGAAAACACCCAACAAACTAGGATTAGAAAGAACTACTCCAACCTGATAAAAGACATCTACAATAAAACTACAGCTAAATGGTAAAAGACTAATTTTTTGCCTAAGATAAGGATGTCCACTCTCATGACTTACATTCAACATTTTATTGCAAGTTCTAGCTAGGGTAGGCAAGAAAAAGAAATAATAGGCATCTAGACAGGAAAAGGAAGTTAAACTATCTCTTGAAATCGTTTATTAGTCTAATAGTTTGTGTTTGTGTGTGTGAATTCATTAGGATTATTTATATACAAGATAATATATTGTGAATATGATACCACTGGATTGTACAATTAAAAATGGTTAAAATGGGAAAATTGTATTCAATGTATGTTACTATAATAAAAAATGTTTTAAAAACTATTAGCAGATGACATCATCTTGTATATAAAAAATCCTAATGAATATATACAAACTATTAGACTAATAAATGATTTCAAGAAGTTTGCAAGATACAAGATCATTTTCCAAAAATTAAATTAAGAAAACAATTGCACATACAACAGCATCAAAGAGAATAGAATACTGAGGAATGAATTTAAGAAAAAAAGCGCAAGTCTTGAACTCTGAAAACTACAAAACATCACTGATAGAAATTAAAGTCCTAAATAAGTGGAAAGACATTCCATATTCATGGATTGGAAGATTTAATATTGTTAAGATGGCAGTATTAACCAAAATGATCTACAGATTTCTGTAATCTCCATCAAACGCATAGCTGGGAGCCAATGTGGCTCAGTGGTTGATTGCCAGCTTCCTACATACAAGGTCCCAGGTTCAATCCCTGGCCCCAATACCCTAAAACAAACAAACAAAAAGAAAACACCAAAACACCTCATATCTGCCTTGACAAAGATGATCCTAAAATTCATATGGAAATACAAGAGACCCAGAATAGCCAAAACAGTCTTGAAAAAGAAAAACCATGTTGGAAGACTCATACTTTACAATGTCAAAACTTATTAAAATGATAGTGTGATCCTAACATAAGGCTAGACATAAGAATCAATGGAATATAATTGAACATCCAAAGATAAACCCTCACATTTATGGTTAATTGATTTTCCACAAGGATACCACGCCTTTTCAACAAATGGTGTTGGGACAATTGGATATCCAGATGCAAAAGAACGAAGTTGGACCTGTACCTTTCGCCATATACAAAAATTAACTCAAAATGGATCAAAGACCTAAATGTAAGAAGTAAAACTCTTTAAAGAAAACATAGATATAAATCTTTGTCGTCTTGGATTTGGCAATGGTTTTTTAGATATGACTCCAAAAGTATAGGCAACAAAAGGAAACATAAATTGGACTTCATTAAAATTTAAAACTTGTACTTCAAAGGACACCATCAAGAAATGAAAAAACTAACAAAATGGGAAAAATATTTGTGAATCACACATCTGATAAGGGACTTGTTTCTAGAGTATATAAATAACTTTTACTACTCAGTAGTCAAATGACAAACTCAATTAAAAATATAGGTACAGGAGGGGTCTGGCGCTGCTCTGCACCCCTCAGCCCCAATCCTTCCTTCCAGGTCGCTTCTTCTCATGGTGGCCTACCTCGCTCCTTGGGAAAATGACCACCACACCCACCTTCAAAGGCAGTGACCCCAACACCAGGAATAGTGTTCAGGTTTTGTGGCCATCGGGTGGTGGTTCCAATTTTTCATTAGGCTTTTTTTTTTCCTTAAGATTTATTTTATTTATTTCTCCCTTCCCCCTCATTGTTTACACTCACTGTCTTCATTAGGCTTTGATGAACCAAAAGAACAACGTGTGAGGAGGAACAAAATGGCCTCTAGCAACTTTGGGACACTCTTCTTAAGCAAATTCCAAGGAAAGAGTCTATTTTTTTTTTTCCCTTCAAGTTGTAAATTTCCTTTTTTGGTTTCTTTACTTTAAAAAAAAATCAAGTACAGAAAATAAAACATAAATCAATATTCTCATTACATAGAATAAATAACTCTTAACATTTTTCTTGACTCCCAGCTCCTTGCAACCACTAATTTGTTTACTGTTCTATAGTTTTGCATTCCCACTGGCAATGTAACAATTCCAGTCCTCCCACATTCTTGTCAGTACTTGGTATTGTCAGTTTTTAAAATTTTAGCCATTTTAATGGGTGTGAAGTGGTATCTCATTGTAGTTTTAATTTGCATTTCCATTATGACAAATAATGTTGAGCATTTTCTCATGTGCTTAGTTGGCATCTGTATCACTATTTTGGTGAAGTGTGTATTCAAATCTTTTTTTACCATTTTCCAACTATTTTGTTTATTTTCTTACTATTGAGTTTTGAAAGTTCTTATTCATTCAATTAAAACAAATAAACAAAACACTATTGACCACCCCTCTGAATACACATGCAAAAATCCTAGTCTTGGGAAGCGGGTGTGGCTCAGTCGATAGAGCTCCCATTTACCATATGGGAGGCTTGGTGGACTGATGCAGCAGGACCTCACAGCAAGGGGGAGATAAGCAGACTTGGAGAAAACACACAGTGAATAGACACAGCAAGCACAAGCAGCAAGGGGGGGATAAATAAATAAATAAATAAATCTTGGGGGAAAAAAAAAAATCCTAGTCTTTTTATCAGGATTATGTTAGTAAGGGAAGATTCTGAATCATCTGGACCCCAGAGTAAGAACTCTTCTGAAGAAAGCTCTAAAGACTTCTTAGATCTGAACAGAGAAGGTGACATTCATGAAAATATGGACTCAGACTTACAAGCCAGCCTGGGACAAAGTGAAGAGAAATCCTTGCCATCCATAAGAAACCCACCTGGTGGAAGTCCAGCCTAGCCCTGGGTTAACTCCAATTCTGTCATTGTTTGTTTTCTCCATGCTTGTGAAATGCACAACTGGAGCCTGACTGTACAGCTTTCGGATTTCTTTCATTTAAAAAAAAAGCAGCATGTTACATTGGCTGACAAGCAAAGCCTGATGCTCTCATGCAGAGGAAAGCTTAGGATGTACAATCAAACTGACTGGCATCAAAAGTGGTGAAGCAAGCAGAGGAGATGAATCAGAAAAAGAGTGTGTCTTCATGAAGGAATGTGTCCCACAGGGGTATTTTTTCATATAAAATAACTTGATATATGCATGATGCTGGTACTTGACCATGAAATGAAACTCTCATCTTTAAAATGTGTGCTATACTTTACAATCCTGGACTGTTGCTTAAACAATATATAAATTCTGGATAAAAAATATATATAGGTTAAGTATTTAAATAGGCATTTCTCCAAATAAAATATACAAATGGCCCATGAGCACAAGAAAATATGCTCAATATTGTTCATCATTAGTGAAATGCAAATCAAAGCCACATTGAGATAATCAAAAATTCTAAAAGCAATATGTGTAGAATATGCAAATTAGGTTAGAGAACATTCAAGGAGAAGAAAGAATATTTTAGAGAGGAAAGGTTTAAATAAAGGAAAGGAATTTTTAAAATGGAGCAAGTACTTTCTTAAATAAAATGGCAAAAATCACTGGAATAGGGAAGCAGATGTGGCTTGAGCAGTTGGGCACCCGCCTACCATATAAAAAGTACTAGGTTTGGTTCCCAATGCCTCCTAAAGAAGATGAGCAAGACAGTGAGCTGGCACAGCAAGCTGATGCAACAAGATAACACAACAAGGAGACACATGAGGAAACACAACGAGAGACACAAGCAGGGAGCAGAGGTGGCTCAAGCGATAGGGCTCCTCCCTCCCACATGGGAGGTCCCAGGTTCAGTTCCTGGTGCCTCCTAAAAAGAAGATAAGCAGACACAGTGAGCACACAGAGAGTAGACAGCAAGCGCAAACAATGAGGGGGTGGGGGTGGGGAGAAATAAATAAATATAATAAATCTTAAAAAAAAAAAATCACTGGGATATATAAGCCATGTCTAACAAAAGTAAACAGGCCAATATGCCAAGGCCTTGATCTTATTGCTTGTATTTATGAACCTTATTCCTGTAAAAATGAAACTTAGCCTAATTATCATTAATGCCTAAGAGTTACCTCCTGAAAACTTGTTACTCAAATGTGGCCTCTAAGCCAAACTCAGCAAATGAACTCACTACCTTTCCCCCAACATGGGATATGACCCCTGGGGATAAGCCTTCCTGGCCCTGAGGGATTATTACCAACCAGTAACCAGCAATGCATTTGGAAAAATACCGTGACCATAAGGAGGTAATTTTAAATAAAGAGTTTTTATGGCTAAGAGATTTCAAAGTGAGTGGGGAGGTTATGCTTATTCAGGCCTCGGGCAGATTTCACTAACTGTCACAGTAAACAAAGCCTCAAATAAGAGCATTCCTGAGGGTTCTAGGCATGTCCAGACACCAGAGGCAAGGCACATAGTCTCATGAAATCAACACCCCCTCAGCGGGTCCTATTTGGGAATAAATGGTTATCTATTTCCCCAATATAACAAAGTTATACTCCTTTATAATTCTCCTACACATGATTCTTTTACTCTTTTTATTTGAACCTATAATTTTCAATATATCCGTTAAATATATCTCAGAGATTGGAGATATTCCAGGTCTCGGAGGATTGGATTGTTCATATGCTGGTTTTGCCCTGAATCCCAGCAGAGTTATGGCTAACTCCTACTCTCCAGTTCTTCAGGCTTGCCCTGGACAAATGAGAAAATGATGATGTTGGACAAGTCCCATCCCCCAAAACAAGGAGTATCTACAACTGCAAGCAAAACAATTCCTTCCATCTGCCCCATAATATCTAAGTCCCCTCTCAGCCAGAAGCAGTCAGAGCAGACATCATCCCAAATCCCTCAAGATTGAGGAATGACCAAACAGAAGAGGAGAGTATAACCATGGACCAAAGTAGATTTATTGTTATTGTAGTTATTATCTTGTGTTAACAGAAGAACTTGTAATATTGATATAAAGATAGTGGCTGCCAGGGTTTCAGAAGGGAGGAAAAGGGATGAATAGGTAGAACACAGGACATTTTGAGGGTAGTGAAATTGTTTGTTATGATATGATACTGCAATGACAGACATACATTTGTCAGAGCATATAAAACTGTACAGCACAAAGCGTAAACTATAGACTTTGGTTAGTGGCAATGCTTCAATATTCGTTTATCAATTGTAACAAACGTACAGCACTACTGAAAGATGTTAATAGAGGAAACTGTGTGTGAGAGAGACAGAGAGAGGAATTCCCTATACTTTCAGTGTAATTTTTCTGTAAATCTAAAACTTCTTTAAAAATAGTTTATTACTACAAAAAAATTGAGCTAGTAATGAAAAACCATAATATAAAACATAAAACAATGAAGATGAAACATGAAAAGCCATAAAAACAATTAAAATGATGAAAATCCTTTTGGTTGATGGAAGAAGGGAAATTCTAAATTATTTTGAGGAAACAAATTGAAGTAGACTAAGGAAGAAAGGCAAAAGCAAATGTAGAAGGATGGAAAGATTTAAATTAAGGAAGACAAAATAAATTTGAAACAACGTAGAAAATAATTGTCACTGCTTTTTTATTTTAAATAGGAGGTATATATAATTTAATTAGAAGAGTTTACAGAACAATCATGCATAAAATACAGGATTCCCATATACCACCCTATTATTAACACCTTGCACTGGTGTGGTAAATTGATTAAAATTTATGAAAACACATTTTCATAATTGTACTAGTGTACAATTATATAATTATAATTAATTTTAACTAATTGTGCTATTAACTATATATAGTCATAGCCCATAATCCATAGCACTATTTGTGTTATGCAGTTCCATGAGCCATAGTTTTTAAAATCTTTAAATTTTTTGTTTTATCATGAATGACGTGTTCTGTTGAATTTCACTATTCATTTTTAAAAGATTTATAAATTCACTTTGCTGTGGAGTGGAGGAATCTCAAGTGGCTGAGCACCTGCTTCCCATATATGAGGTCCTGGGTTCGATCCTCAGTACCTCCTAAAAACAAACAAATGAAAAAACCAACGCTCATTGGGGAACCAATGTAGCTTTGTGGTTGAGTGCCTGCTTCCCATGTACAAGGTCCTGGGTTCAATCCCCGGTACCTCCTTAAAAAAAAAAAAAAGGAAGCGCTCAAGCAGTTGGGCACCCACCTACCACATGGGAGGTCCCGGGTTCAGTTCCTAGTGCCTCATAAAGAAGACTAGTAAGACAGCGAGCAGACGCAACTGGCTGGCACAGCGAGATGATGCAACAAGACGACACAAGAAGATGACACAACAAGCAGGGAGTAGATGTGGCTCAAGCGATTGGGCACCTCCTGCCCATATGGGAGGCCCCGGGTTTGGTTCCCGGTGTCTCCTGAAAAAAAGATGAGCAGACAGTGAGCGCAAAATAATGAGGGGGGTGGGGATAAATAAAAAAAAAAAAAAATCACTTTCCTTAATGGCTCATTAAATGTATGTATGTCTACTTTTTAATAGTCATTGAATATTTCCGTATATAGTGAATACACTATATTAGTCATTTTTTCCTAATATTTTAGATCACTATGCTTGTTTATCCACCACCAGAAGAAATTAATGTCTGGCCCTGTCTTCAACCATATTTTCATGGTTGTCATTTTACTCTTTGTATTCTCAAACTCTTTATCCTGAATGTTACTAAACTACACATTCACTATAATAGTCCATTGTAATCTTAGAAGTCATACAAAGTATAATTCATCTAGGAATTTTGCTAGGAAATGGCTTTTACTCTTTATTGAAGATGATTATTTCCATCACTTAAAACTGAGTCTCATCCTTTCTTTTTCAGGTCGAATATGAGCATGTTGCCCGAGAATGTCGGCTGGGTAGCAAGGAAGGGCGTCCTTTTTCTGGGGTCACTGCTTGCCTAGACTTCTGTGCCCATCCCCACAGGGACATTCACAACATGAATAATGGAAGCACTGTGGTATGTACCTAAGAGAGACCTTTGATTCTGTTGGCTCCATCACTATATGCTTAGGCTGTGGTCCTGAAATATGACTGACATTGCTGTGACAAATCCTATTTTGTGTGCTGTTAGACATAAAATTATCTACATGTAGTATGTATTAATTGCACTTCCAAAATTTATAGAACTAGCCTTAAGTAAATATTTTGTGGAAAGACTTGAATTATATATTTATTTGTGGTATGTTTGCTGGGAGATACAGTACATAATTTAAAGCAACTTTCAAACTGGCATGTATGAAGTTAAGCAAGTTACTCAATGTTCCTTTTTGCCACCTGGACCTCAGAGTTTTTTTGAGTCAACTGTGCCAGACATATCCTAGTTTATGCACATTGGTTCCTTAATGCCATTATGTTTGAAGTAATATTGGTATTCCAAATTTATAAGCAATTTTTGCACTCAGTTGTGCATAGTTTATTGCTAGCTATGAAATAACCACATGCCCATAGCCCTGCAGTCAATGAACAGATACTTAGGTTAGATAGAATACCCAGTGAAAAATCATGCAATAGTCTTCAGTCAGGGAAATGAGATTGCTTCAAGGAAGTGTCATTTTTTCACCTAGTCAAAAAGGCAAAATGATTGCCTCTATTTATGCACTGTACTAATTTGTTTGTCCAGTAATTTTGAAGTCTTCATTAAGATAGCTACATAGGCTCTTACAGTGTGACTGGACTTCTACCATCAGATGTTATCAAAAGCCAGCTTCCTTCCTTGTTTTATCAGTAGACATCTAACAGTGATAGATTAAGAAGCCAAAATGACTTTTTTTTTGCATATTACTCCTCTCCGCTAATGTTGAGATTGATGTTATTTCCAAGTGTTCAAATCTGTACTGGTGCTTCCAAGCTGGGAGTGGTTCATCATCATCACTAGGTCAGTACATTTTACCTGAATTATCCCCATTACAGAATATCTGTGATTGGCTACAGGATGGTCGGGATGAGGTTCAGAACCAAACTAATTTTTGGTTCTTATTCTCTGCCACTCTGGTTACTCATGCATTGAAGCTCTTGTCCTGAAACTTGTCATCACTCTAAATTTCCCCATCTCTGAAATCCTGAAGACTTGAAATCCTATAACTCACTTTCTTTCTGCCCTGTTTCTCTAGTCTTTCTGATTGTGTTCCTCGATGTCTAGTTTTGTCCCCTTTTTAGTCTCCCTATGCACAAATAAAATGATTGAAATGAAAACTTATCTATGATTCTAATTTTTAACATGTTTTATTTTTTAATTATTATTAAGAGATTACACTGAGGGGAGTTCAATATTTCAAGCCTTCCTGGTAAATTTGGCTTACAGATATTGAGAAAATATGGTGATTAAAAACACTTTAGCTTACCTTGATTTACCAACTTATATCCATCAAGTTCTATCATGAAACCCAAAACTCCTTGAAAATCAAATCCATCCATTTCATTATTCCAACATATAGCTTCTCTGCTATCTAAGAAAGCACTCTTAGCTCTAGGAGAAATGCCTTTAATGAAAAATAAATAATTCAATGAACATATTTCTGATGGATTTTAATGACATTTGAAAAGTAATTAAAATAAAATATTAGTTTATAAAGCAGAATATTAATATTAGCTATTTAAATCAAGAATTTTCTGGATATTGTTCTGAAGTTTCATTTCACTACACTGAATAAACAAAACTTTTTAAAGTAAGAAGGGGTGCTAAAGATAGGCTATTTGTAAGAGCAAATATTTTTAAAGGTGTTTTATTTCAAGTCCAAAAGACAGGCAGGAGAACTTACTGACATGGCTACTCACATGGTGCAGAAAAAGAAAATTCTTCATTAAGCTAAAATATTTGTTTTAAAATTTTTAACTACTAAAATGCAAATCCTGATGGGAAGAGAAATCTCTCTTATGCCTCTTTCTTTGCTTCTGATATTTCACTTCATTTAAGTGAAGAAAAAAACATCACCCTAAAAATAGGGCAAAAGAAAAATCTATTGATAATTCCCACTTAGAAGCAGAAGTGAAAAAATCCTAAAGGAAAACCCAGAAAATTAAAATTACTCATCATGATCAAGGTTCCCTTCCCTCAAGGGCTGTGATGTTACTTAAATATTAAGAAATGGTTGTTATATAGACCAAAACCATATCTTCTCAATAGTTAATTTTTTTTTCTTTTTTTAGGAGGTACCAGGGATTGAACCTGGGATCTTGTATGTGGGTGCCAGATGCTTAACCACTGAGCTACATCTGCTCTACAATAGTTAATATTTAATGAAAAGACAGTGAACACAACTCAATAGCTATTCCTTAACTTAGGCAATGCAGTATGGTGGGAATGCAACAAGAAGAAACCTTAGTATTAAAAGTACACATAAAAAAAATAAAAATTAAAAAAATAAATAAATAAATAAATAAATAAATAAAAGTACACATAGGGGAGTGGATGTGGCCCAAATGGTTGAGAGCCTGCTTCCCATGCACAAGGTCCTGGGTTCGATCCCCAGTACCACCTTAAAAAGAAAAAAAAAAAGTACACATAATATAATCACTTACTTAGAAAATCAACTCAAAATTATACTGGTCTGCTTACAAAACAACTGATAGGTCATTAGAATTGAGTGGAGTTGCATGGTTTAATATGTGATATTTATCCAAAATTAATATGCCAGCAAGAATTGAATGAAAATAAAATGGGAATGTAGATCCTTTTGCAATAACAACAAAAGCTAGAGATAACTAACAATAAATGCACAGGACCTATATTTCCCATTTCATGTTTTCTTCCTATCAGGTTTGTACTTTAACACGAGAAGAGAACCGCTCATTGGGTGTTATTCCTCAAGATGAGCAGCTCCATGTGCTACCTCTTTATAAACTTTCAGACACAGATGAGTTTGGCTCAAGGGAAGGAATGGAAGCCAAGATCAAATCTGGGGCCATCGAGGTCCTCACGCCCTGCCGCAAAAAAAGAACACGTTTCACTCAGCCTGTTCCTCGTTCCGGGAAGAAGAGAGCAGCGATGATGACAGAGGTTCTTGCTCATAAGATAAGGGCAGTGGAGAAGAAACTCATTCCACGAATCAAGCGGAAGAATAATTTGACAACAAACAATAGTAAAGCCTCGTCACTGCCACTTTTAGGTGAGGTCTATGGAACCTGGTAATTATCTGTGTACAACTTTACTTGGTGGAGGGTTTGGACTTCCTTTGCACATTATTTTTCTCTTGTAATTTTTGGTGCTCCCTTAGGGATGAGGCATTATGAGAAGAAACATTTTAGAAAAGATTTTAGTTAATTATTCTTGAATCTCACTTGTCTTTATTATTATAGGTTGTTTAGAGTTAACACTAAGACACCTTACATATTCCAACATATATGTTAAAACTAAAAATGAACAAAAAAGTGACTGGTCAATATTTATTTTTCTGTTTATTACTTTAAAAAAGAGAGAAAGAGAGAGAGAAAGGCATGTTCTTAATGTCTGTACTTGTGAGTTCCCCAACTCTTTTGGAAGCCTTCCTTCATCACCTTTAGCATCATTTTAAGTAATCCAGTTAGCAAACATTACTGAGCACCACTCTGAACCACTTTGAACCATTCTAGGTGTTGGAAAAGCAGCTGTGAATGGATTTTGTTTAAATAGGGTTCTCGGAGAAGGCCTCACTGGGTATGTGGTATTTGAATAAAATTATGAAGGAAATGAGAGAATCCGCAATGTGGATATTTGGAGAAATAGTATTCCAGGCAAAAGAAATAGCAAGTGCAAAGGGTCTGCAGGCAGGAATTTACCTTGAATGTTTGTAGCAAGCAAGGAGGCCAGTGCAGTTGGAATAGAATGTGAAATAGAATAGTAGGAGATATAAAAGAGGTAAGGGGGGTGTTTAAGTAATTCAAGAAGGGCTTTTTACACCGCTGTAAAGACTTTGGCTTTTATTTTGAGTAAGAGGAAAGATTTTAGAATAGAGAAGGTATATGGTCTGACTCAAACCTAATACATGAATTCTTGGGTTGAGACTAGACTAAAGGAGGGCCAGTGAATAAAAAAGCCAAGAGACCATAAAGAGGCTATCCAAATAACCCGAGAGAGGGGTGAAGTAGCTTTGACCTGGATTACTAATGAGAAGATGAGAAATATCTGATTTTGAATACATTCTGAAAGTAGAGTCAACAGCATTTCTGATAGATTAAATATGGTATACAAGACAGAAACAAGTGTCAAGGATTATCCTAATGTTATTGGCCTGAGGAAACTGGAAGGATGCAGACACCAGTAACTTTGATGAGGAAGGCGGAGATAAGAGCAGGTTTGGAAAGATAGATTGGGGGGAGATCAGAAGCTTAGTTTTGAACATAACAAATTCAAGAGGCCTATTGGAAATTCAAGTGGAGGTGTTAAGTAAGCAGTTGAATAAAAGAATTGTGTTTGGGGAAGAGATCCAGGATGGAGATATAATTTTGGGGGTCAACAGCATAGAGACAGCTATGAGACAGAACGAGGTCACCAAGGGACTGAAGGAAATTAGAAAAGCAATCCAAGGACTAATCCTGGGAATTTCCAATTTGTAGAGGTCTTGGAAATGGGGAGGACCAGCAAGAGACTGAGACTATCTGGTGAGGTAGGTGTGAAACCACAAGAGTAGTGTTTTAAGGAGGGAGAGATTATGTCAAATGCTGCTCATGTGTCAAGTGAAGATTGGCATTTGATCATAAGATTTGAAGGCTATAAGAGGCCCTGTTAGAACAGATTCATTAGAGTGATAAAGAGGAGAATGAATGAAGTGGATTCACAAAGAAATGGGAGAAAAAATGTGAGCAGCTCTTGAGGTAATTAGCTATAAAGGGTACCAGTGGAATGCAGTGAAGGTTATAGGGTTGAAGGTTTTTTTCCTATGGAAATTTTCAAAAATATACAAAATAGAATTATATAGTGAATCCCTCCTCCCCGCATTTACTCATAGCCCAACTTAAACAGTTTTCAATTAAACTATGCACTTATTCAGGTCTTTCCCCTAGATTAGTCTAAATTAAATTGCAGAAATCATTGTTTTATCCATAGATTGATCAGTATGTGTCAATAAAAGACAAGGAATCTTTAACACCAAAATACCTAAATAAACCAAAAAAAAATCAATAATGTCTTAATACCAACCAGTGTTCATATTTCTCCAATTGTACACTCCTGTTGCATCACATCAGGAAACACATAATGTCTGATGTTGTCTATTTTTGTGATGTTAAGCGTGATCCATGGCTCAGGCATTGTCAGCCTAATTAACTCATAAGTTTGCTATTCACTTTTTACCTAATGGTTTTAGGAATTCTTGAGATCATAATTAGGAGTTATTAGGCCTATCATTAGTTTTTCACTTCTTAGTTCATCTTTTAAAAAGAAATATTGTTCTTATCAATAACAGTAATTCTGGGCTATAGTTCATATAAGGACGTCAGGATAAACGCTTAAAGTGCTTTTTAAATACTCAAATTGTCTCATCTTTGGTCAGTAGAAACTCCTTCAAGCTGGCTTCTCAATTCTTTTTCATGACCCTGATTGTCTTTGATAGCCTCTTACAACAAGATGTTCCAAGCTCATCTTATGTATTGCCTGCTCCATATCTAAAATCAGCTATTTCTCTAAGGAGCCTAAAGATATTCAAATTTAGGATTGCTGAGTTTTCCTTAACTTCTTTGACTGTCGTATTTTTTAAGGAGGTTGTTTTTTTAGTTTTTTGTTATTAGGGAAATGATGGTGCAGGCAAGGCAGCAGGAATTGTCATTCCTTCTTGCTGGTAGCTCTACTTTATAGATATGTAACTTAGGCTTATTTTAGGGTTCACATCTGAGAACCACATAAATGCTTGTAAACAAAAGCAACAATATTGTCTTCATCCTTCTGTCATTCCTAACAGCATCCTTACATATAGTAGGTGCTGGTTAAATGCTGATTTAAATGTAAGTTGGTTTTTTTCTTTTTTCAGATGTTATCGTCTAGCTATTTTCATTTAGCATATGCCCTATTGGTAGCCATATATATAATATGTGGTCCTTAGCCTGTTCTTTTGTAATCTTATACAACAGAAGTTTTTCCAAGGTTTATCTGACTAAACAGAATACTCATCATTCTTTTAACCTTTCCTTCCCATGATTTAAATTCTATTGACACCTGACCTCTATAATAACAGACACAGCCTCAGAGAGTGGCACAGGCCTCTTGATGTACCATTGCTTGGGTCTTACATAATGTTCTCTATAGAAATGAGAACTGTCATGTCTCCAAGTTGTATTGTCTGAGACGAAAATTGCAGCTCTTCTAAAGTAGATCACAGTTTACTGTTACATTATTAATTATTTTAATACATGGCTGCATTACTTTTTGGCACTTCCAAAATTTTTTTTTTAGAACTTCAAAATTAATAACATCCTCAAAAAAAAAGCTTTCTATTTGATTTGAGGTTTGTGTGAGTATGTCAGAACAGATTACCACACTTGCCAATGTAATGATAATGATCTACCTACTTAGTGAGAAACAGAGCTTAAATTCTATTTCTGAGGGTCACAAATGGTTTATTTTCAACTAAAAAAATTGTATGTGCCTTCCCTTTGCTTAGTGATTAACTTTGCCGGTTATGATGTTTTCATTACTCAGAAATATTTATGCACTCTAGCTTATTTTCACTTTTTCAAAAATGAGATCATGCAAGACCTTAAATATATCTAAACGTCCCTTTGGGTAGTTAAATATTGCTCTTTGTCATCATATTATTGCCTACATAGTATTCCAATGTATGGTTCTATTTACTTTATAAACAATTAGGTCATTTCTACTATTTTGCTATTTTAAACAATGAACATCCTTCTGGCTAAATCTTTGCCAGATCTTTAAGGAAAATTGTTGGGTGAGAATTTATACCAAACTATATACAATTTTTAATACTTTTGTGATGGTTCGTGTTGAAGACAACTACCAAAAATAGTTTGTATTTAACTTCACATTTGGTGTCCTTTTCTTTGTTTAGGGAATAAAACCGAGACCTTGCAACCTGAAATAAAAAGTGAAACTGAACCACATTTTATCTTCAAAGGTTCAGACAACACTAAAACCTACTCACTGATCCCATCTATTCCTCACCCATTAAAAGAGGCAAACTTACCTCCAGGCTTCTCCTGGTCCCCTAAGAGTGCTTCAGCCACAACAGCTCCATTTAAGAATGATACAACAGTCTCCTACGGGTTTTCAGATAGAAGTAGCAATCCCCACTGTACAATGCCTTCTGGAAGACACAGTGGTGCTAATGCAGCAGCTGCTGGGGAATGCACTGGAATTGCACAGCCTGGTGAATGGACTCAGAGGAGCCCTCTTTCCATACTGTCAACTCCCATGACAGATTCCTTGGTTTATTCTGAGCCTCCCACTGGTCCAACTGAGCAGCTAACTTCTAACCAGCCAAACCAGCAGCCCCCATTCATCACCTCTCCTCGTGAACTTGCTCCCTCTCTGGTGGAAGAAGATGAGCAGCATTCTGAAGCAGATGAGCCTCTCTCAGATGATCCCCTATCAGATGAGCCCCTGTCACCTGCTGAGGAGAAACTGCCCCACATCGATGAGTATTGGTCAGACAGTGAGCACATCTTCTTGGATGCCAATATTGGTGGGGTGGCAATTGCACCTGCTCACGGCTCTGTTTTGATTGAGTGTGCCCGACGAGAGCTTCATGCTACGACTCCTGTCGAACATCCCAACCGGAATCATCCTACACGCCTCTCCCTTGTCTTCTACCAGCACAAAAATCTGAATAAACCCCAACATGGATTCGAACTAAACAAGATTAAGTTTGAGGCTAAAGAGGCTAAGAATAAGAAAACTAAGGCTTCGGAGCAGAAAGATCAGGCAGCTAATGAGGGTCCTGAACTGTCCCCTGCAGTTAATGAGTTGAACCAAATTCCTTCTCATAAAGCATTAACATTAACCCATGACAATGTTGTCACCGTGTCCCCTTATGCTATTACACATGTTGCAGGGCCCTATAACCACTGGGTCTGAAGGCTTTTCTCCCCTTCTTAATGCCTTTGCTAGTGCAGTGTATTTTTTCAAGGTGCTGTTTAAAGAAAGTCATGTTGTCGTTTACTATATCTTCATCTCACCCATTTGAAGGCTGAGGTAAAAATAAATAAATAAATAAATGGGGTGGGGATTTCTTAACTGTGACTATATTTTGACAATTGGTAGAAGGTGCACATTTTAAGCAAAAATAAAAGTTTTATAGTTTTAAATACATAAAGAAATGTTTTGGTTAGGTGTTAACCTTGATAGAATCACTCAGTTTGGTGCTTTAAATTAAGTCTGTTTACTATGAAACAAGAGTCATTTTTAGAGGATTTTAACAGGTTCATGTTCTATGATGTAAAATCAAGACACACAGTGTTAACTCTACACAGCTCCTGGTGCTTAACCACATTGACACAGTTAAAAATAAGCTGAATTATTATTTCATGGTGCCATTGTTCCAACATCTTCCAATCATTGCTAGAAAATAAGCATATTCCTTTGAAATAAACCAATGAAATGTTTTCTCTCTTAAACTATTTCTCCTGTATAAAATAATTCATAATTGTTAGTAATGGTTGGAGGCTGTTCATAAATTGTAAATATATATTTTAAAAGCACTTTCTATTTTTAAAAGTAACTTGAAATAGTATAGTATAAGAATCCTATTGTCTGTTGTTTGTGCATCTTTGCATACAAGAGAAATCATTTATTCTTGCTGTGTAGAGTTCCATCTTGTTAACTGCATTATGTATGCTAATCATGTATATGGTTTGTGTTTTTTTTTTCAATGTGTCTTATTCAACTATTAGCTACTTATATAAAATAGTTAGATAATGCAAAAATTGTTAATAATCTCTAAAATTGGAATTAGGAAACATATGGCCAATACTGATTAACTTTTTCTTTGGAACTAAGAGTGGTCTCTTCTGATTTTTTTGAGCAACAGTGACTCCAAATTACTTTCATCCCAGCTTTCTCAATATAATCCATCGAAGGTGTTTCCAAAAGGAGATTGGATAGAATAGGATTCAGAAGAGTCAAATGCTTCCAATGTTTCAAGGTGATAAAATATAAAAATAAAGTAACCAGAACCCTACCCACTCCAAATTGCCTTATTCTGAAGGTCATTTCAGTGAAGAATAAGAAAAAAATTCCTATAGAAATCTTTTGTAAACAAATTCCCTATTATCATCATACTTCTCACACCCAAAACAAATAGTAGGAATGGTATTATATGCATGGTTTTGTCCATCATGCACTAATCCAAAATAGTTTATTTTAGCATATTAGTTTTGGGGAAATTATAATTTAACTTCTCTGATATTTGTTCTAGGTAACAGAAAAATAAGGCACTCCATTTACTTCAGTTCTCCCATTATTTTTCCCATTACTTTATTGACTCATTTTATAGGAAAATAAAAAAGATTACCCAAACGAAATGTTTAGAACAAGAAGAAATTTCCATGAAATACTTGATTCTATTAAAATGCAGAGGTGCTATAACATTCAAAGTGTCAGATTCCTTAGAAGTATGGAAAACCTAACGGTGCTTCACCCTTGGAAATGCCATAGGAAGCCCACAACCGCTAACACTCATAATTTTGGTGCAAAAGCAAATGGCTCTAGCAAGCTCTCTATAGAAAAACTCATTGTAACTTACATGAAAATAATATATGGTGCAAAGTATAAGTTTCAAGCTTTTGACTAATCTGAGTAAAGGAATATGAAGGGATTGTAAATAAAATGTCAATTGATAGACCATCATCTTGTACAAGTAGATTTCTGCTTTTTGAATATGTAAAATAGGGTAATTCATTGACTTGTTTTAGTATTTTGTGTGCCTTAGATTTCTGTTTTAAAACATGTATATTTTTGTGAGCCTAAGGTTTCTTATACATATAAGTATATAAATAAGTGATTGTTTATTGCTTCAGCTGCTTTAATAAGATATTTACTAGTATTAGACTATCAGGAATACACCCTTGTGATACTATGTTTTAGATTTTAGCTCCCACTAGAAATTATTTCTTCACCAGATTTAATGGATAAAGTTTTAAGACCCTTTATCCATCCACCCATCTATTCATTCTTCTATTCTATAAACTTACTGAATGCCTGCAAAATTTAAGTATTACTTTTGCTTTTCTTTGAATTGTTACCTCTGAAGAATTAAAATTCTACAAGATGCCCTTACAAATATTTCTTAAAATAAATAGCAAATTTCCTTCAAAACAAATACTGTGATATGTCTGTAGCAATTCAAACCAGTCTATTACTAACTTAAACAATTTAAGTTTCTTAATCTAAAGTTAAAATGCTAATATTGATTTATGGGAATATTGGGATTTGCGAAGCCTGTTGCAGTCAAAACAATTACATGAAAATATCTGTCTCAACTAAAATGTTTCCATTCCATTGTTATAATTAACATCATAAATGATGGACTGTCTCAACTGATAACCCCACTGTGGGAACCACACATGATTCCTACTTTGTTTGATTTTTATTTCCTAAGTTGAACGGTTTACCATCCCATTCTCTGCCCTGTGGTTTTAAAAAAGCTTATGCTTATGCAATGTTCTGCAGCATTGTGATTGTATGCTGGCTACACTGCTTTTAAAATGCTCTTTCTCATGAAGCAAGGAAATAAATTTGTTTGAAATGACATTTTCACTCAGAAAATTGGTCATCTAACATTATTTCTATACTCAATGTTTTAAGGTAATGATCACCTTTTCTTTCACCTCTTTAGTTTTAAATTTTGCCTTTGTTCATGGTATAATAATTGGTTTCACTGATACATGACCCTCAATTTAGCCCCACCTGTTCATAATGTCACACCCTTAATAAATATGAAAGTCTAATTCCTGCCTATTGTGAAACCCTTGACCATGCCACCCTTCAAAATATCTTTTCTAATATATTTCTAATAAATTAGTCCCCCCCTCTTGTACCTGTGAGCCTCACCTATATCTTGTTTCCAACTCCTCCACAAACTTATAAGTAGACCATATCTTAAACCTAGTTGAAGTATATTATTTATCGAATGTGAGGCTATCTGAAAACATACAGCTCTAAGTAAATTTTACGTTAGAAAAGTGTCTGCATCTTAAATAACTTTCCAACTTTTTTATTATGTAATCTGCATGTGAATGAAATATTTTCATTTGTTAAATACAGAATTTCAACTGATGAGTCCATACACAATTTACTTAAGACATAACCACAATACATAGTTTACTGAATGCAGACCCTTATGTAAATGAGCTACTAATTTAATTCATACA
The DNA here is from genome assembly GCA_029593785.1 of Cabassous unicinctus. Lineage (NCBI taxonomy): Eukaryota > Metazoa > Chordata > Mammalia > Cingulata > Chlamyphoridae > Cabassous > Cabassous unicinctus. Next base: position 22,244 of record JAQZBX010031152.1, read on the forward strand.
AAGTAAACTACTTTCCAGTGCTTTTACTTCAGTGGACTCCTACTGATTATTTCACCATAGCATGTATGAAAAATCCCCAAACTATTTAAGTTTAATCTTTTAAAAATGTTATACTGAGATTCTTTTATCTGGGACAAACTTGTGACATTATTGCATGACAACTTCCACTGATAGTGGACAAAGCATTTCCTTCAAAAGTGTCAACTATATCAGTGGCTGTATGCCACCTTTAATAATATACAGCTAGCTACCTTCTGTTTCACCCTTTAATGCATGGAAATTTTTTTTTTTTTTTTTTTTTGTCTATCTTTAATACAACTGTGAATTTTTATCTTCTGTGGAAATTTATGGTGAGAAATTGTGAAATAAGATAATATGGTGGTAGTCTCTCAATACTGGAAGCCACCTTAGAAATCATATAGTTCACTCCCTGGGGCCCAAAGAGCAGAGATTAATGTGTTTGTAATTAGAATTTAAACAGCCAAATGAGGCCATTTTGTGGTTAGGAGGGCTAGAGAAAAACAAACTTGATGTGTTCACCCAGGAGGTAATTTATCACTTGGAAATAGCCTTATTTTGGTACAAGTCAAAAGCTAAATGACTTTGGGATTTTTTGGAGAGGTTCAGGGAAAGAAATTTTAAAGTGAAATTGGATCACGAGTCCCCTGCCTGCAGTTTTGTGGGCCTTGTTTGGGAACCCTAGCTGACTTTTACCTATAAAGCTGTCCTGTTAACTCATTCTACAAAATGTAGCAATTGTCTTATTTTAAAAACAAATATTGATTATACAGTACAGGTTTTTATTTCTCCTGGACCTAGTGTTAAGCATATACAAGGAGTTAGAAATGATTGAAATAATTGGGAAAATGTTATTTCCACTGTATATACTACCTATTCATGCCTCTTTGTATATAGTACAGTCCACTCATATCTCTTGCCTAGTTGGCCTCACAGTTAAGTCCCAGCATTGTTTATTTTGATGTGGGGTGTCTATACATGTATTAGAATACTGCTTTATTATGCTCAGCTCCTAAACTTGCCGTAAGTAGACTGAACTTGTAACCTTGATATCAATAGTATGGCACTATTAACATGATCTCATCAGTGCCAAGATTGCTGAAGGAATCTTTGGCTTTATCCAAATCGAACAGTGCTCCATGTTGAGCTTTCTTCTAACAAGTTTAGAAAATGCCATCTGAGCTCTGGACTGCAATTCAGAAAGTCAGAATCAGTATGTCCTTCATGGAAAGCAGAATTTGTGTACATAATGTGTTAAAATTTCTCTTTTGGTAGTAAGCAATATTTAATCTTTCTAGCTTTAAAAGCCCTATACTAATCTCTTCCTGGTTAGCTCCACCCTTACTGCGATAGTCATGATCCTGCCCGGGTCACAACTTTTCTTTTAGTTTGTTCAGCCATTCATGCCCTCTAAGTTAAAGCAAAACTTTGTCCAAGATAGGGATGTTATTGTCAAATGTTAAACATATTAGTTGATTTCACCGTTTTATGTTTAAGTGCAACTTTGGAAACCCTTGTTTAACAATGTAAACCTAGTTTTCCTAAAAATAGAAGTTTTGTCTGAAGCAGCTGTTATGAAAGGCATTCTCTTGTCTTGTTCATAAGAAAAAAATTTTGCAGCTGTCAGAAACATTTTCATTTTAGGAGAAACAATATTGGAAATAATTTTTTTTTTTTTTCTATTTGGCAAGGCACGAACTTAGAATCCTTAACAAGAAACTCTACTTATTATTTTTCTTTTCTTATTTTACTTAGGTTGCAATGTCACTAAATGCACTTTGATTCTTTTTACAGATTTTATTCTTTCCTCTGATTTTCTTTATATTAAATATCTATTGTGTCCCCCTCTTTATGTCTTGTCTCCATTCCTCATATCCTCTGCATATGTTCATTCTAAGAATAACAGTGATCTTGGTCAAGTTGTCTTTTTTTGTCTTTTAAACCATGTTTCACTAGTTCTTTTAGGTACAATACAGAAAAGAATGAAGAGCTTTTATTTAGCCCATTTCAGTTAGAGGCAAATTCAGTTTTTAAGAAAAGGTAGTAGTCACAGTCACAGGTTAATATCAAGTGCTCTCTTTCTCTACAATGTTTAACTCTCTCAACGCATTTATTAATATTTAAATGCTTTACAAAAGACTGTACATGAAGTTATAATCCTAGAACTATTTCCATATGGCTTTGCTATTTCCTTATACTGCATCTCCCTAATTATAAATTGGCTGACCAGTCACTTTGAATTAATAAAGGGTCTGACCTATAAAATAGTATTTCTTTGCATGTTTTCCTTCTTATCTTCTCGTTCAATTTTGTGGATGGTATCTACTTTCTAATGTAAATTTCCTTCTTTGTAATTTGTTGTTGGCAATAATGGGGACTATTAGACTGGAAGAGAAAGTTTGTTAAAAATGAACTGAAAGCATTTGGAAGAGTTTTTAAAGAGGTGATAAGTCAGTCATCTGAAGCTCTTTTGCATGCAACAGGGGTAAGTTAAGATGCAAAAAGGCGGGAGAATGGTACTCTGGTCACTCATCTGAGGGTGCATTCTACCAACTCAATACCTGGCATACTTTTAATATTGCTTCTCCCCATGCCACACCAATTTTATCCAAAAGGCAGCTGCTAAAAATTAGAAACCATTTTGAAAGCAAGTGCGGTAGTGATAAAAATAATCCTTGGGCTTTATAATGTTTTAGGTTGTTATCAAAGTGCTCCTTCTGATGTGTTCCTTTTTCTTCCTCACAATACTGAAGGTTGGACAGGGAACATTGTTCCCATCTTACAGATGAGGAACCCACAGATAGCAAAGAAGGTAAATGGCAGACTTTTAGACACAGCAAGCCAACCAATCTGAGACTAAAATATTTACTATCTTCAGACTGCTAAATGCTTTTATGCATCATGAACTACACGACTTAGAAAGTGTTACCAAGTAGAAATTTTGTCAGGCCTGACCTAAAAATAATATAAGGCCTACTTCTTGTATGCAAAACATGCTTCTGAAGTACTTTTCTTCCTCTATTTAGCCTGCTATTTTGTCACTGCATGTTGAGGAATATCTCTTCCCATTCCCAGGACTTCTACATTAGGGCTTAAATTAATGAAGTTTGATTTTTTCCCCCCTAAAAAAAAAAACCCTTTATATAAAGAATGTCCCTTTACTACTATTATTTAGGGAAATTCTCCTAAATAATAATTTTTTAAAAATATTACTTTAAAAAGATTAATGTCAACATCTCACAATCAAAATTTAATATATTTGTTATATCCAAAAATGCAAAGGTTTCTTTAGTTCCCAAGCCCTCATAGCAAAAACGTTTGGCATCCCTGAGATAGTACTGTCTCCTACTTATTTGAATTTGTGTTGTTCTGCTTAGTTTCTAGCCACTTAAAATCTCTGGGCCAGAGGTTAAAAATACTTTTGGCAAATAGTTAAGAATAGCAATGGGATGTATTTGTGAAGCTTTTTAGAATATTTTGGCTATCTCATAAGTACATTCTGGAACAATAAATAAACAGCCCTGAATATTTAAATATAAGCCACTTTGGGTGATTCAGTTCCCTAACTGTCTATCTTCACCAATGCCTGTTTGTGATATTATGAAATGACTGATGGCATAGGACTTTACTAAAACAGCTCTTAAAAATAAGATTAAATATTTTTTATCACAATGTATGGTCATATTTTTTTTAACTGTTGTGAGATAACATTGTGATAGGTGCTCTGAGAAAAATATTTTTCCGGAAATGGTTTTATACTAAAAACCAAAGGGCAGCTTTTGCATTGTGACATATGGGTGGATGGTCATCTTTGGGTTACTTAGACTTCATGAAGTGTTCCCTAAGAGAAACTCACAAACCAACTTGGCAGAAAGACATTAATTTCTGGTTTGTTCATTTTCTCATGCTATATGGTGACCTACCAAGTAGATTCACATTCATATTAATACTGTGGTTCAAAAGAGAGGCCAGAGTGATTATTATTAGTGGGAGTAAAATATTCACAGGTTCCTCACCATGGTGAAATAGAGTAGTACTAGTACTAAATTCCCAAAAGAGAAATATCAGTTTCACCAGTTAATATTCCTCTCACTAGTTTACCTATTTTTTCCTCTTTGGGGTGTATTTACTATTTATTTATACCTTTGATTTTTTTGCTTTGAGGGATTTATTTTTACCTATTGCTGTCCTACTGTATTACC
>JAQZBX010031153.1:0-26465 GCA_029593785.1 Cabassous unicinctus
TGTTTCATGGACTTTGGGAGTCTGTGTGTGGTCTGTACCTTGACTACTTCCCATTTCTCTTCTTTACTTAGCCATGATTGTAGTTCAGCTCCAGAGCTTTCATTTCTAGAGTGTTTACAATAAATTGAAGTTGTTAATCTAGTCATGTTGCAGAATGTTTCAAGACAGGGCTAGAGGTTATAAATAAATAACATTTATTTCAGGTTGGCCTGGCAAACAAGTGCCTGGATTCTGCTGAGTTCAGTGCTGAACACTTCAATATGTCTTCATCAATTGTAACAAATGTACCAAACTAATGACGGATGCTGTTAATGTGGGAAAGTATGGGAGGGGAATGGAGTGGGGCATATGAGAATCCACTATACTTTTTGTGTTGCATTTATGTAATCTAAAGTTTCTTTAAAATAAATGAATAAATGAATGAATGAATGAATGAATAAATGCAGGTATTCTCAAGGAATACTAAGCAGATGCACTCCATGTGATACAGTTATGTCTTCCATCAACAAACATCTACTGATTGCTACGGAGACCAGTAATAGATTTCTTTGTCATACACCCTTGGAATAAACCATGGCTAACCTGAGCCCAATTATCCCATATTACCAGCCAGATTGCTTATCCTTCTTCAAACTTTAACAGATAAGTGATGAAAACTTGTCTTCTAAGGACATTTTTAACAATTTATGCTGCCATGTGGAACAATGGGTCCCAAACTTTTCAAGTAGGAAGACCTATTTTTAAATATCTTACTATCTGCTAGTGCCTAGTAATATAAACTTGGACAAGATAATTAATCTCTCTGTCTCATTTTCTCCCCTTGTAAAATGGTGTTAAAATTAGCTATCTCATAGAATTAATGAGAATTTAAATAAGATAATACATACAAATGCTTAGAAAAGTATCTGACCTATAGTTAACAGTCAATAAGCATTAGTCATGATAATTTATCATTACCACTTATCGACTGTTTTCCTCACCATATATTAGGAGTTATACTTTTAACTTATACTTTTCCCTTAGCTATCTAAGGGAAAATGTCATGGCCAGGTTATAATGAATTCAGTAGCACTTAAAATGAATTCATTAACAATGAGAGACTTGTTTGTACTTGCAAAATAGGACATATATACCCTGCAGACAAGGCTATGGAATCAGCCATGCCTCAGGAAGATGTGGCCACTAGTTTGGGATGCTGTGGTTCAGGGGTTAGATCATATCCATCACCAAATACTTAGTCGTTTACTTCTCTAGTGGACAATGAAAATTATTGTTCAGAATTATGATACCCTGTGCCTGGAAGACTCTAACTTACCAAAGAATGAAATTAAAAATTACTTTATTGGGAACTGGATGTGGTTCAAGCTCTTGTGTACCTGCCTACCACATATTAGGTCCCAGGTTCAGTTCCAGATGCCTCCTAAAGAAGAAGAGCAAGACAGTGAGCTGACCTGAGGGGCTGGCATGGTGAGCTGATGCAACAAGATGATGACACAACAAGATGACAATGCAACAAGGAAACAAAAAGAGAGACAAAACAACCAGGGAACAGAGGTGGCTCAAATAATTGGGCACCTCCTTCCCACATGGGAAGTCTCAATGACTGTCTAACAAAATGAAGACAAGCAGGCAGTGAGTGCAAACAATGAGGGATGGAGAAAAAAATTATATGAGTGCATTTTAAGAAAAAGACACAGGAAATATGAATTTGGAATTTTTAACAACAAAAATGTAAACAAACAAAATTCCTTCTGATTCATTTTCAGAAAATTCAACTAAGCATCATACCCCTCTCCTTGGCAATCTAGCTTGCTAAGGCTTTATGAAACAGTGTTTCAATGCAGCACCTCAGTATGCAACCTAGCTGTCTATTGTTTGGTCTATATGCTTCCTTATTTTTTGCAACTCGATCTTTTGACAAAATATCACTTAACATAGAGCCTACGTGCAATGGGAAATGTCTACAGATATCTAATTCTCTTCTCTGGTAGATTTTTTTGATTCATTTATAACAAAGTCTGGAAAAATAACATCTGTAAAATGTGGTCTAATTATTAGTTTATAAATCAACTTCAAATAAAAATAAAAGTAAATATTTATTTCAAATTTACTAAATATTTATTAGGTACTAATGTGGGAGGGAAATTAGAGGAAATAAAAATCTGCAAAAATTCACTCAAAACAAGAAATCATATTACTTAGGGTAAACTTTGGTAAAGTATTAATTAGTTACTAGGTAACAGTTGTCTTGATCTAGTTTAACTTCATTAATATGATTTCAGACTTAACTTTACATGGTAGGAGAATTGCTATATTAAATCTTGTAAAGAAGCAAAATATAATATCTTGGGGATAAAAAAGGGAGGGTAAATAAATATAGCTGTACTATGGAAAATATTAAAATACCATTAATGAACCTATCCATTCTTATAAATATTTCCTTTGTACTATTTTCAAATTTGCCTTAATCTTAGGAATATACAAGCTTCCTTGAAGATAAGCCAAGTTGCAAAGTTAAATGGTGTCATGACATGTAATTACTAAGAATAATTTTGTCATCTCAACAAAAACCATACTACAGTTAAACATATGTGGAATATGGATCAAAATGTTGACCATGTTTTCTTCCTTAAATTGTCTGGCCACACCTATTTAAAGCCCCTGCCTTTGTTCTCTTGACTGACTTGGAGTTAATATGCCCCCAGCTGCTATTTACAAAGATGTTGGACTAGGAATGCTCTACCAGGTCTTAGCTCTGAGAAACTCTTGGTATGTGTTAATTATGTCTCACCTCACCTCTCACTAACAATCACACAGTTAAATACAATGATGGATAGAGAAAAAGTAGTTTTCTTCAAACACAACTGTTTACTTTTAACCTAATGTACTTTCCAAATAACTGTTTGCCATTGTGGCAGGCACTTTGGATAAAGAATCTCAGAATCAGTAAACATCATTAAAAATGACTAATTAACCATCAAATAGGAAGCTGCTATTTTCATACTCAGGTAAGAACCACAATTCTCCTTCCAGATTTCATATACATGGACATAAAATTGAAAAGAAGAATAAATGAAGAGGTGAAAATTTCTACAAAAAAACTCTGAATAGTATTTTCTTTTGTTGTTCTTTCTAGCACTGATTAGGACTCTATTTCAAAATCATATTATAATCAACAAAATTTGCTTGCTCCTTTTGGTTACCTGAATACCATTTATTGCTACCTTTCTAGATTATCCAAGCAATATCTGTATTTTCATGGGTCATTCATTTGTGATGTATATAAAAGCATGTAGTTATTAGTAGTTTACTCATAATTAGATTCTGCAAATTTCCTCACCAATTCAAAGCTTGCAATTGTCTTTCCAGAGAAACATTTCTAAGCACAAGGTCACAGAGATACTACCAATTTCAGTTTAACCTGCCTTTTCAATTGACTACTTAAACTGACAGCTCTAATTATCCACTAGTGGACACATTTATGCATTGAAATGTCTAGTTATATTGTTCTAAGCCAAAGGATAAACTGACTTCAATAATCAGGCCTGAATTTAGAGGATTATTGCTTCTCATCCTTTAACCTTTAAAATGAGTCACTCTTATAATGTAACAGAATCCTCTGCACATTTGTCCAAAACCAAGTGCTCTAAGGGGATGAAAATTAAAAGAACAGATTATTGTATGCGACTGAAAGTGCCAAAGCAATGACCCCACCTAGTCTTCAATTTTAAAAGGTTCTGAAATCTATGTTCATATTGTGTACTTGTTGGATTTATAATTTCTTCATTGCCCACTGCTCTCCTTTGCATAAAAAAGGAGGGAAAGTTCAACAATTCTTGTTAAAGTGTCTGAATTTCAGTTCCAGAAAGCACTGTTTAATGGGCATGTTTTCTCTCAGAAAATAATACCTTAGTGTTGTTTGGCTTCAGAAAAATCTGAGTTTTGATCCTAAACCTATGAAGTTAAATGACCTGGGTCCAACTACCATCTTTATTTCAACATTATTAACTTCTTTAGTGTAGAGTATATTTTTCAACCCACTAAGTTACTATCAGTGTCTAGGATATGCTTAATAGAAAAACACTAAACGCTTGTATGTTGTCATATCATTTGGTTCCTTTGTAAAAGGCAGTTCAGAAATGAAATTAAATATGTATTTTTATTAATTGTTGCAGATACTGCCCTTCAAGTGGTAACAACCGTAAACTTTCCAGGCATAAGGAAACAATGAAAATATATCCTCAAAGAAAGATGAAACCATATTTATATACCAGATATTATTACTTGTTTAGATTTCTCTGGCAATTTCCTAGCCTGCTATGCAAAAGAAATAGTAAGTCATAACTCATGAGATTTACTTCTGATTCCTGGACTGACTCTAAATTTTAGTTTCTCTCACTCATTCTGATTTTTTTTCACATACAACATTACTTTTAATTGGGTAGCACTGGTGAAAAAAAAAACATTTCAGGGAAAGTAAAGTACAAAAATGCCTATGTACGCCTATTTGATTGGACTGTTAACTGAACACACCATTTCCTTTATACCATTTGGCCCTTTACCAAAAATAACTGCTTCATTAAAAGTTTAGGAAACTCTTTGCTCCATGGGTAATTAGGAAACCATTGGGACTTGAAGGAAGCATTTGAATGGTCAGCCATTTATCATTAATAGATTAAATAATAATCTGCTGTCCTCCATAAGAAAAGATGACATTATGTTTCTTCTCCCACAGTGAGCAGACTATATTTGACATACTTGTTTGATAGGCAATTTCTAGGACTCCCAGAGATTTTTATTCAGCAAGTTTTCTTTGTGTCTCCTACATCTGCATTTTTAACAGCACTTATAGGACTTATAAGCAGAGATCTACAGGCCACACTTTGGAGTGCTGTAAATTAAATCCCAAGGATGGAGTGAATGAATCCATTTATAATACCTCTAATAGTTTCTGTAGAAACATACACCTGGGATAGATTGGCTGGGGTGTACTTGGAATCATGAAATCATTTAATATTAAGGATTCAATTCTGGGAATAAAAGCCATGACTCTGTCACTCTTAATGGCAACAACTAGTTGTCATGGTGACAGCAACTATGATTAAGGTGTCAAACATAGCAAATTTCATTAAAAATGATTAATTCACCATGAAAAGGAAATTTACAAAAGTAACTATAATTCATGGACAAGGTTGTGTAATAGAAGAAGAAATAAAGAGGCAAAAACTACCCTTAATTCGGTCATATCTTAGAGACCATATTTTTTCAGAGCTCCTTATAAATGCAATGAGAAGTCTGAATTTTGATGCTTCAGCTTTAACCCTTCATTTGGCTACTTTCAATTATGGTATCACTAAGATTGATTAGATTATTAAAATTCCAGGAGTTATTGCAATTAAAAAACATATTAATGAAGGCTGATGATAAAAAAAGACATGGATAAAATATATCCCCACACCACAGAATATTTTAAGATTACAATCCTCTTTCTATGTCTTTCATTAGAATGAAGACCTTTTTCCACTCAAAGTTCTTTAAATCACCTTCATGACATGTTGGTATTCTTGGACTATTCTTTTTTTCTATATAAGGTCCAAAGTCTATAAATAAAAAAATCATCACAGAGATCCAGCTAATAATTTCCTATATAACTAAGCTTTTATATTTTAAGATGTCTTAGAATATGTAAAAAAAAAAACCCTTTCCTAATCAGACCTGCTTCAGCAGAAGTCTAGGAAAGTCTTTCATGATGTTTTGGTTACCTTCATTGCTCAAGCAAATAGCATTCAATGGCTTGGCTTAAACAATGGGAATTCATTAGCTCACAGTTTTGAGGCTAGGAAATGGTCCAAATCAAGATGTCATCAAGACAATGGATTCTTTCTGAAGATTAGCATTCTGGGGCTAACTGCCAGTGATTCTTGGCCCTGGACTTCTCTGTCACATGGCAATGCACATGGGGATCTCTCCTGGTTGCTCTTTCTCTTCTGGCTTCCATTGACCATCAGCTCTTGCTTCCTTTGCTCAGTTGCTGAAATATAAAAGTGCAGATATGAATATTTTACCTGAGCACAATATGGCTGTAATTTATGGCTAACATTGTGACAGGGGTCTATTTACATTTAGACTATTAGTGAATATCAACCATCTATTTACCATGCAATATAAAGGGTTTAAAATAATATCAATCAAGGCAGCCTAGTTCTTTATTCAGGAAAAAAATTCACATGCAAAATACATCAAATGGGGTTTTCCCCTTTAATTGAAAATTTAACATACTTTTTTCTTCCCATGGCATTTATTCCCTGTGTTATTTACCTAGCAATTAGCCCTTTATTACTAATCCATAAACTCTTTGATGAAAAGTTTATCTTTTCTTCAGTTCTTATCCCCTATAGTAATTTCACACTGTAACTGTGTGATGAAGGAAGAAAAGAGGTTAGAGAAAACAACTGAGGAAATTCTTATTCAAAGTTTTCTTTTTTTAAATAAACAAACATATTTTAAAGCTATCTTGAGTTTTGACTGCATTGCTTCTCCATTTTTTTTTTTTTTAAAGATTTATTTTATTTATTTATTTATCCCCACCCCCTTGTTGTTTGCATGTGCTGTGTCTGTTGTGTACTGGTGTTCTATTTTTAGGAAGCACCAGGAACTGAAACTGGGAACTTCCATGAGGGAGAGAGGCACCTAATTACCTGAACCACCTCTACTCACTGCTTTGCTGTTTTTCATTGTGTTTCCTCACTGTGTCTGTTGGTTGCATCATCTCACTGTGTCATCTTGTTGTGTCAGTCCATCTTCTTTAGGAGGCACTGGGAACCAAACCTGGTCCTCAACCTCCCATGTAGTAGGCAGGATCTCAGTTGCCTGAGCCACATCTGCTTCCCTCTTTGGGTGTTTTAATCTAATTATACTAGACTATTCTCAGAAGCGTGCGGTTTCAATTTGTCTGATAGAGAAAGCTGGAGAATTACCCTCCCTAATATTTAATTAAACATTTCTAACAATTATCCTGAGTAAATATACAGTCACAGACACTTCTGGTTAATTTTGCATTAAAAAATATGGTACATATTAAAGCCACAGTTTGGGTATGCAACACATTAGATTTGGTTAGCAAGCATAGCAATTATTTTTCGTAAGAACATTATCTCTTTTAATTAAAGCATTTGTTTTTCTCTTAGCAATTTGCAATGTGTGATGCAAAATAAACGTAAAATAGTTACTGCATATTTTTCCTCAGCTTTCTTGGGCCAGATTCAGAAATAACTTGATTCAAAATAATTTCTTGAGAGTTTACTTACTTGGAGTAGAAGAAAAAATACTATTGGAAGTGTTGGTAATTTTAAAAATCTGTCAGTAAAGCATGTTACTTAGAAAACACCTTAGAAAACATGGTGTGATGTTATGATACGTCCATTTCACACAATGATTAACAAAGGAAATTTCCTGTTGCATCTTGAAAAGTTATTCTTGACCAAATAATGAAAATCACAAGCCTACGGGAGACACCCATCATAGCATCAAGCACCAACCAACAACCATTTTCAAACTTTCCTTAAAAGAATGTTTCATGGACTTTGGAGTCTGGGTGTGGTCTGTACCTTGACCCCTTCCCATTTCTTTTCTTTGCTTAGCCATATTTGCAGTTCAACACCAGAAATTTCATTTCAGTGTTTACATTAACCTGAAGTTATTAAACTAGTTGTGTTGCAGAATGTTTCAAATCAGGGCCAGAGGTTATAAATAAACAACAGTTATTTCAGGTCTACTTGACAAACAAGTGCCTGGATTCTGTTGAGTCCCAAGAGACTGGCTGCTGTAGTACTGGACACCTCAAATCGGGCTAAAAGGAGGTATTCTCAAGGAATGCTAAGCAGATGCACTCCATGTGACACAGTTATGTCTCCATCAACAGACATCTCCTGATTGCTATGGAGACCAGTGAATAGACTTCTCTGTTATACCCACTTGGAATAACCACAGCTAACCTGAGCCCAGTTATTCCATATTACTTACCAGATTGCTTATCCTTCTTTGAATTTTAATGGCTAAGTGACCAAAACAAAACAGGAGGTACTCAATGAAGAGGCAATATTTGAGAAAGACATACCATTTCAACAAATCTTTCTGTGTATTTAAAATAAACAACAATTCAAATTGACTTTCTTTTAATTTTTTTCCCCGTCCTCATGCCTAGAAAAGTAGTGTGGATTATTGGTGTGAGAAATGGTTCAGGAGGCATTTGGATTGCGAACTTACTATTATGTGTCCGCTAAGCCTCCAAGGACTTGGTAATTGTTTTATTTACTAAACTAGCCGTTACCAAAAGAAAAATGATGAGCATTTTGTTTGTGTACTACGGACTTTCCTATAGATTATCTTCTAATATTGAATTTATATTAGAATACTTTTTTTAAATATCTGATGGGTATAACTGGGCAACACAGGTGCTAAAGGCAGATTACATAATATTTTAACATCATGAAATATCAAATTTGGAGATTCAACTTTCTACCACGATTAACACTGTTTATTAAAAAATAGGATTTAGAGAATATGATTTCTTAAGTGTTAAAGGCTCATAAATATAGTTGAGAAGCAAGGAAGAGAAAACATTTTTGAACCTTTTAAAATTGATCAGGTTTGGATGAGAGTTCTTTATTCTCTTTTAGGGAATTCTGGGCTCTGAAACAGTGCCAGATAGTATTGTATATGCGTCAGCAGCAGGCACATTAGTAAATTTAACTAACTGCAGCACAGAAAGCTACTAGGAATTGGTGAAAGGAAACACAAATGTTTCCATTAAACTAATCCAATAGGGAATTTGAAAAATAATATATGAAACCAAAATTAAATATCCCCCAGAATACCCTAATGTTGAGTTCAATTTTACTTAGAAAACACATTTTACCTCTTCTTAAAAAAGTATTTGAACTTCTAACATAAATAAAACACCTAGACTTTTTCTCTCCATCCCTTTTCCCTGGGACACCCACTTAACTGCTCTCCTTGCTCTATCTTTGCACCTTTCAATCTTTTCTCCACAGAAAAGCCTGTGGTAAGTTTTCCAAAGATCAAACATAATTACTCCCCTGCCCTTCTCCTCAAAGACCCCATCCCCAATTTCCTTAAGATAAAGTACAAGCTTCTTAGCATAGGATACAAGGCAATCCATGATCTGATAACTCTCCAGGATCAGTGTTTGTCATCCTGCTAATGAACTATCCTCTCTGAACATCTTACAGGCCCCTGAATGAGTTACTACCTCTTCTTCCACTGAAACTTCACTCATGATGTTCTGTCAGTATGGAACACTTGTCTACAACCCCCCTACCATTGGCTAACTTTTATTCATCCTTTAATTATAAACTTAAGTGTTCAGGAAGCTTTCTCTTACTGCCCATCCTGCCATCCAATACTGCCAATCTAATGGCAGGCAGTAGTGGGCCTGCACGTTCAGCTGCAGGTTCAAGTTGCTGTGGTTAGGGTGGGACATAGAGACCTGTTATTTCAAACTCTGGGTGGGTGTGGTCAGATCACAGGTCTCTACTTCTGATTAGCTACTTCAGATCAATGGAGGCCAGCAACCATTGTTCTAACTCACCCTGGCCAAAGGGGCAGAGGCATCTCAAGGACAATAACATTCCTCAAAACAATAGAGAACAGTTTAAGGACTGTATTAAGAGGGAAAGTTCTGAATGAAGATAGCTCAGCTTCAAAAACTATAAAAGCTCCTGGAACTCTTGCTGGCCTTGTCCCCACTCCCTCCATAATGCAGTGTGGAGCTACCGTGTACTGCCATTGTGACTTTGTTCAATTGTGTCTCCCTGACTCTGTTCCAATGTATATGCCAGTGTTCATGTATGTCTGTAGGAAGGAAGTTTGAGAAACTGAGTCAGGAAACTTGTCATGGGCTTACCATCCCAGAGTTTGTCCTGAGGGCTGAGAAGCAGCTTGAAGACAGCGGGGAGAGTGTTTTAAAGGATTAAGTTGAAATGGCCTAAGGCTAGGAATACCATCATTAACTAGTCAAAAGAGCACCCAGGAAAAGGAGGAGGTCTATTTCAAAATGAGAAGAGTGGGCATTCACTGGAACTATGTAAACTGTAAACCACGAATTCCTAAGACCTCTACCAAGCACTATACCAGGAGAAGAACCCTGCTCCATGGTCAGGCTTCATGAAGGCTCAGATAAGTTGGAGAAGACCCTGCACTTCTCATTTGCCTGGAGATCATCTTCTTGGTAAGAGCTCCAAAGGAAATCAGTAGCCAAAACAAGGCCAGTTTCCAAGGACTGTGAAAGGTATTTTTGCCTCGGTTTGTTTGTATTGATTTGCTCTTGGAAATCAAGAAAATCTTTGTTATTTCACTAGCTGCATTGAAACTTCAGGAACAAAAAGCTCAGGGACTAAATCACAGAATTAACACTTTAAAAATTTAAAATATACAGGGTGCAACAAAAGATTGCAAGACAAACAAAAAGGAGGAAATCATTGCCCACCCAAAGGAACAAGATAAATACCCAGAAACTATCAATGAAGAGTATCAGATGTTCTATTCAGGTTGATAGAGATGTTTTGCTTATGGATGGTGGTGATGATAGCACAACACTGTGAATTTAATTAACACACTGAATTATATATTTGTATGTGGTTAAAAGGGAAATTTTTAGGTTCTGTGTATATTACTAGAATAAAAATTTTTTAAAAGCATATAGGACTGGACAACACAAACAATGGACCCTTTTGTAAATGATGGAAATATAGGATTACTCAGAAGACAGAACCACAAGTTGTAGAATATCATTCCCACAAAAAAAGGTTAAGTCTTATTTACAAAACACAAAACACACGAATGTTTTTCAGATTTTGTTCCACTAGCGATTGTCATATGCCTCCTATTTCCCCTCTTTTTAAGTTTTATTAGAGAAGTTGTGAGCTTACAAAACAGTCATGTATAATGTGCTGGATTCCCATACATGATCTCTCCTCCAACATCTTACATTGTTGTAAATCATTTGTTGCAGATTATGAAAGAACATGATCAAGTTATTACCATCTTAGTGACTATCTATGGTCCATAGTTTACACTTGGTATATTTTTTCCATTTACCCCCTATTATTAACACTATGTATTAATATTGTACATTTGTTATAAATCATGAAAGAACACTTATATTTTTACTGTTAACCAAAGTCCACCTTCCACCACATGATTCACTGTGTTATATTACCCCTCTTTTTGAAAAGGACTACTGTGTCTAACTTCTGTCACTGTACCTTGAGAAAGTGTGAGGGGGCAAGGAGGGAAGCAATGCTTGCTTCTTTATTTTGCAGTTCTTCATATCAAGATAAATTGTGTCCAATGAATGTGAATTGAATCCAAAGAGCTTTATCTGCAACTGGAACATGATTTAATATGACATCCTGGACCTCAACCCTGAACCTAATAGTATAATATGATTAGACTTCTGTGAAGTGGTCTTAGGAGGGTGTGATTATAATTTCCATAAGAGATAAACATAAACATATGTGTTCAGAAGTCAGACTATGGTAGTTTTAAACATGACTGTAAAATACTTGACTCTTCTCTGATCAAGGGGTGGGGCCTATGCATCCTGCACTAGGTGGGTTAGCAAATGCTTCAACAAATAGAATATGACAGAAGTGGTGCTAAGTGACTTTGAAAGCTAGCTTGTAAATGATCATGCATCTTCCACCTTGTTAAAGGAGAGTCTGAGCAGTCTGGCTGCCATGCTGGAGAGAGATTTTGTAAGCACTGATAGACAGCTGCAGCTGAGCCCAGTCACCCAGTCATTCCCGTCAAGGCAACAAATGTATCAGTGAAGCCATCTTGGATGTGCCACCTGAATATGAAGAATAGCTTCCGTCAATACCACACAGAAGAGAAGAGTCATGGAGCTGAGCCCTGCCTGAATTCTAAACTCAGAAAGTATTATATATAATAAAATGTTTGTCATTTTAAATCACCAAGTTTTAAGGTTATTTGTTGTGTAGGAACAGTTAAATGGAACACTTACTAAAGCGTCTAGAGTACATATGTGCACTTCAGGACATGCAACAGGAATCCCACCAAGGGGTGGGGTGGGGATTATGACTGACATCTGTTACAATGAACTAAGTATTATGGGGGAGACTGTTGATATTATCCTTTTTAAAAAGTGTCACCATGGAAATAAGAGAAGAAAGTAGTCCCAGCTTATGTCAGCAACCTACAATTTTAAAAATACCTTAAGAATCAACACAGAGGGACCTCTGAGGGCTCTGGAGACACCCGATCCTATATAAGTGGGGATAGCCCCAGAGATTGATGCCTAATTAGTTGGCTCTTCATTGGAATCTGTGCTCCTGAGAGTGACAGAGTTAGACTCAAATAAGTCCTCCCTGCACATGGTCCATCAGTCCCTTCTATTCAAACCTATATGTGATGCTTGAGTTGTTAGGTGTACTTCCAGAGACTGAAGCCTCTGGCCTACCTATGTGCCAGCTGTGCCTGGAATCTCGGTGGAGCTGCAACTCCTACCCTACAGCTCAATGGACTCATCCAAGTAACCTGGCGAGGAGACGACAATGGGCAATGGCCATCCCAGGGAATGGAGAGGACCTGCAGCTGCAGGCAAGATAATCCCATCCACCATATCCATGGGATATAAGCCCTCTCTCACATGGAGGTGGAGTGGACAACACCATCCCAGTCCACTCAGGATTGGGGAAGGAGCTGTGGACTAAGGTGGACTTGGTGGTGTTCTGTTGTAGACATATTGTGATTCAAGCAATGGAAGAAATTGTAACAGTGAGGGGGAGCCGGTAGCCACTGGACGTTTTTGGGGCAGGGAGAGGAGGGGCAGTTGACATACAGGGGCTTTTTTGGGACTTTGGGGGTTGTCCTGCGTGGTGTGGCGGCGACGGATGTAGGCCATTTTCCATCAGCATATACCATGCAGAACTGTGTGGGAGAGAGTGTAGTCTATGATGTGAACTGTGGTCTATGCTCGGTGGCAAGGCCCCAGGATGTATATATCCATTGCGGGTGTTGTGCCACATGGATGAGGGATGTTGGTGTGGGATGTTGTTGGCGGTGTCGGAGGTTGGGAACATGGGAATCCCTGTAATTTCTGAGTAATATTTAGGTAATCTAAGCACCTTTAAATATGTATATATATATATAACAAATAACATTTATGTAAACAAATGCACATATATGCATATGTATTTATATATCATTTTACAAATATTGGTATGTATTGTGAAAAATTTGATTTTTACCCACAATAAAAAAAACAACAACAATCATTCTCCCAGCAGCTATTTCAAGCTATAATACCTCATCCAATCCTCTTGATCTTCAAGCTAAGAAAGATAAATTAAAGAGCATCTATATTTCTCTTTCCTTTTCCTTTCTTTTATTTGTTTTTCAATTTATCCCTGAGCAATATGTATAGGTTCTCAAAAATAAAATAAATAAATAAATAAATAAAATAAAATAAATAAAATAAAATAAAATAAATCACTCAGAGTTGAACTTGATTTCAAATTCTGGAGACAAACATTAGCATCCCACACTAAGGGTAAGAAACAGAGAATATTTCTGGGCATATGGACACAGAAATTTAAAATGAGAGAAATTATTTCTTCTTTAATCCTACTTGACAAGCTTACATTGAATAAACCCTCCTCCAAAGAAAAAGTAGAAATCTTGATTTTTAAAAATAAAAAAAAAAATTTGAAGGCATGAGGCAGCAGAAAATGCATCAAGGACTTGAGGTGTTAATACCCCAGAAAGAAGGAAGATGCAGAAAGATTAGCCCAACATTCCTTGTCACTAATTTATGCAGCATTTGCTTATACCTAAACAGTGACCAAGAGCCTAAAAGACTGAGTAGCTTAGTAGACCTCTTATAGTCAACAACTATATCTCTCCATATGCAGAAATTTAGATGGATCATAGAGCCAAAATATAAAAACTGGAAACTGAAAGTTTCTTGAAAAAAATATAGGAGAATATTTGGGCAGGACAGAAAAGCATAAATTATACCAAAAAAAAAAAAAAATCACAAATTGGACTTCAATAGAATTAGAATTATCTGCCTATCAAAAGACACCATTTATGAAAGTGAATAAGCCACAGACTTGCCCAATTAAAAAAAACATAGCAAAAGACTTAAAAAGACCCAGGATAAGAAAAAAAAAAATCATATGTAAACAGCCAGACAAAAAAACAAACAAACAAACATGAAAAATGTTCAATATCATTTGTCACAAAGGAAAACAAATTAAAACCACAATGAGATATTATTTCAAACATGCTTGAATGGCTAAAAATTAGAATGTAGGTTAGGTCTGAAGCAATTGAAACATTCTTTCTTTGCTTGTGCGGGCATACCTGATATATTCATTTTGGTGGATTGCTTGCCTAGTTTTGATAAAGTAAACATATTTCTACCTTATGACCCTTCACTTCCATTACTAGGCATTTACTCAAGAGAAATGAAAATACAAGTTCAAACAAAGACTTTTAGAAGACTGTTTACAGCAGTCTTATTTATAATAGACAAATACCAGAAATAACCTCAATGTCCAAGAATAAAACAATATATACAGATTGTGGTTTAGCCAGACAATGGACTACTACTCAGCAATCAAATGTGAATTAAATATAGATATATGGATACTTTTTGTTCCATAAAGTCTACTCCTAGAAATTCCAGAGGAAATAAATTAGGAAGAGGTGCAAAATTTAATTAATTATGAGATATTTCCTGAAGCATGTGCATAATAGAAAATAATTGAAACAATTGAGGTGCCTCAAATCAGGAAACCTGGTAAATTAACAATGGAATAATATAAATTAAAATTGAACTGTGGGGAAGCAGATGTGGCTCAAGCGATTGGGCTCCCATCTACCATATGGGAGACGCTAGGTTTGATTCCTGGTGACTCCTGATGAAGGAAAGCTGGCCCATGATGCAGAGAGCTGATGGACTGTGCCACAGACAGCTGGCACAGTAAGATCATGCAACAAAGGGAGACGCAGAGGACAGAGAGTGAGAAACACAGCAAACAAGGGAGCTGAGATGGCGCAAGCAATTGAGTGCCTGTCTTCCACCTGGGATCAGTTCCCAGTGCCTCCTAAAGGGAAAGACGGGAAGAAAAGACAAGCAGATATGGGAAGAGCACACAGCAAATGGACAGAGAGCAGACAGTGAGTGCAAAACAACAACAAGGGAGGGAGTAAATAAATATTGAAAAAAATTTAAATGTAGAATTTACTTTGATGGAAAACTAGTTACAATAGAGTAATTGAAAAAAAAATCTTAAAATGTAATATATACATTACAAGTTATGGACAATGGATGTATGCACATATACATTTGAACTTACAATAATATTTGAGTATGTGTATATATGAGTACATTTGTGTGTGATGAGTGTGTTGGTTCCAAGCATGTACACAATGTGTGTGTACCTGTAGAGGATGAGTGGTGGGAAAGGGAAATAAAATTCTAGAGTTTACTTTTACAATGACATTGCTGAAGCTTGTTTTGCTTTTAACAGATGTTAATTGCCAATGTAATAAGAAACAAACCACAAAGCAATAAAAATTCAGTGTTCAAATCAAATAATAAAATGTTTAACTATATGCATTTTATAGTAAATATTTACTAAATGAATCACAAATTTTCATTAGATGGTTTAAAACCAGTGCACAACTCTCCTTTCTATCAAGTATGATGTGAACCCAGTCCATATATCTGTTGAGAAAACACTAAAAAAGGAGAAAGCTGTAGATTTTGTATTAGTTTTTGATACTCTGTAGCTAAATGGTAACTATACCACACTATGCCCAGCTCTTCCTATTTCCTGCAGTTAGGAGGTATTATTTCCAAGCTGAACTCTACTTAGAAAACTTTTTTTTTCAGAGCTATTGTTTAATGAAAATGGCATTATACTCTAAAAAGTTTTAAACTTTCTATATAAGCAAGATATACAAGTAAACTTGACATTCAGAAATAAATATCATATTTCAATATTGCCATTGTTGTCCCATTTCATAGCCTTTAAATTTTTAATTAAAAAAAAACATAGAAAAATGTAAGCTCAGCACACTAGGGTGAGAAAATTTCTACATATCTGTCAATTATCATATTTTTGCTCCACTGTTATACCTAATGTTATTCACTACAATGACTGTAAAAACTAGTGTTACATCTAGGCCCTAGAAGGCATAACTTCTAGTAAAATCTTTTTATAGAAACCACTCAATTGGGCTTCATTATTATGATGATTTCAACAATATCTTCAACACCTATTATCTAGTCTCACATTTTACTAAGAATCATTTTAACTTAAAATATATCTCTGAATTGATTTCTTTAGTCAGAATTATCACTAGTCAGAAAACAGAAAACTCTTCAATCTTAACATTTGAATCTCAGGATAGGGTGACAAAGATTTTTAGATGAGTAGATAAATTGCAAGAAGCTCATATTTTGTGCAGAAAATATTTATGAGAGGATTTTTGTGTAACACAAAAATAGCAAAGTCATATAAATATAAGTATAAAATTATCATAAGAGACTTAAAATAACTGAAATGAACATTTAAAACAAAAAGCTTTTAGGGGGACTAAAGAGATATAATGAGAACCAAGTTTCATAAACTGGTTAAATTACCAAAATTTTAAAAAATAATCACAATAAACTGACTTTCATCTTTTTAGCAGTTTTCTTTCTTTATAATCTCAAATTTTGCTACAAAATCTCATGCCTGTGACATATCTCTCTCTATTCCTTTCCAACTACAAAGTTGATATTGTAAAGCTACTTCTAGAAAATTAGAATTTTATTCATCAAATTATTTCACAGGTATTTTAAACTAAACACAAATGTAGCAAGTATCTCATTTCAAACAACTTACATCCTTGAGTATAAGGCAGAAAGTTATATTTTCAAACACAGTTTGTCTTTATGAGGAGGTTCAGGACATGTTAGAAATCTGTCACCCTAGAAAAACAAGAAAATTTCCCTCTAAGCACCAACTAGAACCCCACTTCAAACTGGGTATGTCAAAAAAGTTTTATCTGCTCCTTTCAGGTCCCTTTCTCTGAGGTGTGTCTCACAAAAGCAAATCCCAACTCTGGGAAAGACTCCTAGCTCAGAATCTTTTTGCAAAATATTTTTGTCCCTAAGGGTAACTAATGCAGCAGACATTTTCAGTAAATACCACATTTTCTGTCAGAGAGCAAAGCAATCCTTTTGGAAAGCACCATATACCTGGAATCTCTGAATCATTTGTCTAGGAAAATTTTCTATTTCTGCCACAGCCTATTTATCAAGTCTTCAATGTTAAGTCTGATATGTAAAACTACACACAAAAAAATCTAAACTATGAAAAAAGCAAGGTTCAAAACAGTGTATACAGTGTGTTACCCCTAGTGTGTAAAAGAGAAGATGCTTCAAGATAACTAGCCCAGAAGAAACAGGCAATATTGATTGCCTGTGAGAAGGGCAGCTGGAAGGATGGAGGATGAAAGAGGGAGGGACATTTCTTTCATTGTGTTCCCTTTGGTACTATTTGCATTTTTTTGTGGAGTGCCAGCATCTTTTTAAGGAAAACAAAAGCCCAACAATAAAACATCCTTGAGAAATACATTTCTTGTGAAACCCAATTTACTGAATAGTATTTAAGAATCTACTGACTATAAAGTCCCATATATAATTTAGGCAGACAATAATCTGGTGAAATGAATTTGATAAAAAGCTTCAATGGAATATGAATTGGATTATTTTAATTTGTGCCTGCACATAAATCTATATAACCATCCTCCCAGACTATACCTATTTTCAGACTCTTCTACAAACATCCACGTAGTATTTTCTGGATTCGGGCATGTGATTTCTAGAATATGACACAAATAACTGATAGGGAGAAATGTTTAAGATTGTGTTTTTTTCCCCCTCAGAACTGTTCACCTCCAGTGAAGGTATTCCTATTTGGTATATCAAGTTCCTAAGCAGTCAGAAAGTGACTCTCTGCAGAGAAACTCCAAATAAGACAAAGTGTTCTTTTTTCTAAAGCTAAGAGCCTTCCAGATGTAAATGCACTTGTAGCAGGACCCAACAGATTGAAAAATGAAGTAAGCAAAAACAAAATAAACAACAACTCATTGTAAAATAATTTCATGTGAATTGATATACAAAGTTCTATAGATAAAATTACATGAGATGAAATATCTGGCTTGAAAACAGAGCAAATAATCGTCTGGAAAAATTATATAACACATTTTCAGTTTGAGTAATCAAAACGGAGATTATAATGGGTTTCACTTTTTAAAAATATGTTTGAACTTGAAAAATAAAATGTAATAAATAAAATGTAATAACAAGAGGCTTTTATATCCATAGATATTAAAATGCAACTATTTTCACTTACCCTGTTGTCTGAGGAAAGCTTGAATTGCAAGGCTTTCTACTATTTTTTATATAAGCTAATAAGAACATTTAACAATACAATTTGAAATTGAACAAAATTCTTAAAAGCCAACTGCAGTTTTCAGAAGGATCCTAGCAACCGCTTTTAATACATAAAGAAATTCTCCTTTGTGTGTTATTAGTCAAAAAAAAGAAAGAAGTTGGCAATTCCAGTGCAGGTGAGGCAGAAGTGGCCCACGTGTTTCAAGGCCAGGAGAAAGGAGTTAGCATCTGAGTATTTGACTGTGTCTCTGTATGTGTGTTTTCTCTCTTCTTTGGATTTGGATACTTTGAGCTAATTTCGAAGTGCCCGTTTGATTGTCCATAAACCGATGCTTCAGGCTCTGGCCTTCTGCGGAACCCTGTCCTTGAGCCCCAAGCACACGACACCCTTCTCCGGGTCTGACATCCTGAGCCCCCTCGAGGAGACCTACAAGAAGTTTGGCGGTGCCAAACCTGGCACGCCACGCCGCCCCTCCTCGCAGGCGGCGGCCATGGCAGGCAAGCAGCCTCCACATACCTGGTGGGCCACAGCGCGGTGGCGATGGCCACCACATGCCACCGGGCATCTTGCAGTTCCCGCAGGGCACCAGGGGGGCTACTGCAATGGCGACAAGGGCAACATGTGCCAGCTGCCCCCCTACCTAGACGGCATGCAGGGTGGTGCAGCCACAGCCGCTTGAGGGCTCTAGAGACACCCAGGTCCTAGGTCAAGGCTGGGTGTTTGGTGCCTTGCCAGTGGGCCCTACTTTGGAATTTGTGCCCTTGAGCATGACAGAGTTTGAGTCAAATATGTCTTCCCTGCACATGATTCATCTGTCCCTGCTATTCAAAGCTATACGTGGTGCTGGAGTTTGTAGGTGTACTGGAGTTTTTTGGCTCTCCATGTGCCAGCTGGGCCTGGAATCTCGGTGGAGCTGCAACTCCTACTCTACAGCTCAGTGGACTCACCCAAGACACCTGGTGGGGAGATGATGATGAACAACAGCCATCCAAGGGAATGGAGAGTCTGCAGCTGCAGGCAGGATAATCCCATCCATCGTATCCATGGGATATAAGCCCCTTCTCAGTTGGAGGTGGAGTGGACATCACCATCCCAGACTCCTCAGGATGGGGAGAAGAGCTATGGACTAGAGTGGACCTTGTATTCTATTACAGACATATTGTGATTTAAGCAGTGGAAGAAATTACAACATTGATGTTGAGCCAGTGGCCATTGGATGCTCTGGGGGTAGGGAGAAGGAAAAGCATTTGTAATACAGGGACTTTTTCAGCACTTGGAAATTGCCCTGAGTGACTTTGCAGTGACAGATATAGGCCATTTTATATTATCATAAAACATGAAGAACTGTGTGGGAGAGAGTTTGGTCTACAATGGGAACTATGGTCCATGCTTAATGGCAAAGCCCCAGGAGTTTATATCCATTGCAGGTGATGTGTGACACTAATGAAGGATGTTTATGTGGGAGGTTGTGGGAGGTGTGGGATATAGGGTATATGGGAATCCCTATATTTTTTGTATAACATTTATGTAATCTAAGTATCTTTTTAAAAAACTTAAATAAAAAAAAACTAAAAGCAGATCGTGGCAGAGTCTTTTGTTTTATTTTCCCTTATTTCCTGGATTTAATCATGTATCAAAGTGAAACCTCCAATAGTTCTATACAGCAAAACCTGAAGTATCTGGAGGTCTATGAAACATTAAGGGGCATATTTTCCATGAAATAATTGGAAATTGTAATTAAATAAATAATATTGTTTATGATAGCATCAAAACATAAAATACTTAGACTTATAAGGCAAGACTTATACACTGAAGCCTACAAAATATTGTTGAGAAAAATCAAAGACCTAAATAAAGGCCTAAAAGTTATGTTAGTGGATTAAAAAATTCATTATTAGTAAGATATTCATTGTCCAAAGTTGATTTATAGATTTGCAGCAATCTCAGTCAAATTTCAGGGACTTTTTGTAGACATTAAGAGCTGATTCTAAAATATGTATTGAAAGCTAACAGAACTAGAAGACCCAAAACGATTATGGAAAAGAAGAATGGACATTAAAATAGAGTGCAAAACTTACACTAACGAATTTCAAAGCATTCTAGAAAGCAAGAATATACATGATAGTGTGGTACTCATGTAAGGATAGACATTTAAACCAAAGAAACTGAATAGAATGTGTGTGTATATATATATATATATATATATATATATATTTCAATTCATTTAAAACAAAAGTGTCAACGCAATTCAACAGGAAAGGGGTATTCTTTAACAAATGTTTCTCAAAAAATTAGGTAGTCACATGCACAAAGAGAACATCTACTCTTATCTCCTGCTATATATAAAAAAAATTAGCTTAAAAGGGATGAATTAAACATGCAAATGTAAGAGTTAAAACTATAAATTTTTGAGAAGAAACTTACGAGAAAACTTTTATTACCCTATTTTAGGCAAATACTTTTTAAAATATGACACACAAAAAAATCGACCATAAGATTAAAAATTGATAGATTGAACATTATTAATATTAAAAACCTATTCCTTGTGAAAAAAAAGAAAACAAGACAATAGAGAAAATATTTACAAAACATGTATCTGATAAAATATTTTACACAAAATATAAAAGAATCTATCACAATTCAATAATAAGAAAACCAATCCATTTTAAAAATTGTCATATGATTTGAATAGGGACTTACCCAAAGAAGACATACAGATTCAAAATATCTCAACATTATTAGTCATTAGGGAACTAGAAATTAAAAATACAATGAGATATCACTACAAACCTATAAAATGCCATAAAACTAAAATAGCAGAAAACAAAAAGTAAAACTCACTATACTCTTTGCAGATTAGTATGCAGATAACTAGAATTCTGATCCATTACTGCTGTGGAATGCATAATGATTCACCAACTTTGGAAGACAGATTGCCCATGATATGACTGAGTAATCTCAGTTCTAGCTAAATACCCAAGAAAATTGAAAATATGTATCTGCAACAAGACCTATATGTAAATGTTTATAGCTATTTATTCATAATTGTGACAAATTGAAATCACCACAAATATCTATCAACTGAGGAATGGATGAACAAATTGTGGTAGGGACATATAGTGCAATACTATTCAACAACAAAAAGGAATTAAATATTGATATAGGCAATAAAAAGGATTGATCTGAAAACCACTATGCTAAATGAAAGAAGCCATAAACAAAAAGGTCATGGTATATGATTTCATTTATGTGACATTCTGAAAAGGCAAAAACTATCAGGTCAGAAAATAGATCAGTGATTGCCAGGCACTGGAGGTCAGATTAGGAGATCGACTGTAAAGGGGCAAAGAGAAAGGTTTTGTGGTTATGGAAATGTTATATCTTGATTGTGGTTACACAGCTGAGGGGTTTGTCAAAAGTCTTCGAACTGAACACTTTCAAAGGGTGAATTTTATTGCATGTAAATTCTATTGCAATAAACCTAATTTTAAAAAGAAGTGTACAAAGAAGGAAACCTCATTTGAGCTGTTCCCTTCTCTTGGAAATAATTCCTGCTTCCACCATTTTCATCCCTGTTCCACATGTCAGTAGTTAAATGGTTTTGCTCTTTTCTCCATCAAACTTGAGGTGCCTCTATCCTAGTGCTTAGAACACTGTGTTAATTACACTCACTGATTTTCCTGCCTGTTCTCCCCACTAAATTGGGACCCTTGAGGGTGAATCCCGTAATTATTTATCCCTATGCCTAAAGTTGCATCTACAAATGAAGATATTTAATAATGATGGGAAATGAGAAGGAAAAAAAAAGAGGTTGAAAAGATAGTTTCTCTTTAATCATTTTCTCTTCCAAACACCCTTTGTATTTCAGTTTCCTAGGCTGCTCTACCAAACACCATGAAATGGGTCACGTTAAACAATGGGAATATATTCACTCACGGTTTGAGGCTTGAAAATTTCCAAATCAAGGCATCATCTAGGTGATGTTGTCTCACCAAAGACTGTTTTCTGGGGCTGGTTGTTGGTGATCGTTGGCCCTTGGTTTTCACACAGCAAGGCTCTTGGTGGTATCTCTGGTTTTCTCCCTTCTCTTCCCAGTTTCATTGAATTTCAGCTTCTTGCTTCCTGTGGCTTTCTTTCTTCTATCTGAATCTCATTCTCCTCATAAAGGACTCCATTAATGGATCAAGACCCATCCTTACTGAGGTGGGATACACCTTGCCTGAAGTAACCTCAACAAAATATCCTACTTACAATGTGTTCACAACGCAGGAATGGATTAAATTTAAGATCAAGTTCTCCTGGCATACATACATCTTCAAACCATCATACCTTGGGAAAAATTTCATTTCTTCTGCCATTCTGTAAACCCCAAAGCCAATGCTAAGTATAAAAATGTCCTAAATTTATGTGCTATCATTCATCTGTAGATTATGGTTTATTCTATAACCTTAGCCTAAAACTGGTTGTGCACTGCTTATTTGTTATCTAGGTATTAACTCTATTTTTAGTCTCTAAAATCAGCCTAAGACCTTGCAAAATAGCAATTAAAAATAGCTTGGGTAGTGTGCTAGGGCATATTCTTCTATATTCTGCTATAAGCATACATGAACATTGAGAGAGATCCTTAATTTGTGTATGAAAAGATGGACCACACAATCAAGTTCTTTAACTTTTATTTCCTACATGAATCAACAGAAGCCATGCTACAGTGTCTTCCAAGATAAGTAACAGAAAATTACACAGATGCAAACTGTTGAATTATTTTCACCCTTGTTCTTTTATTTAATAATATACCCATGTTATTTCATTAATAAAATACATAAGGTCTGAGAAAACAATTTTATACCTGTGCATGTTAAGAAATAGAAAAAATCTATTACAATATAAAAGAAGGCGTTATATTTTCTTACATATATTTGGTTTAAAGTATTAGATAAAGGCCATACTATACAATAGACTCTAAAATATATTTACCTTAAAATGAAATACACTAAAACAACAGAAAAAAACAATATCACTTTTCTAAGATCAATATCAGGTTAGCATTTTTTACTTCTTTCCTAAATTTCTGCTTTTGGCCTTATTCAGGCTTAAAGTAGTGAAAAACAATAATTGAATATTAGTCCATCAAATACTTTCCTTATGAGTCTCAACTGCTGGGTATAAATACATAATAAATAATTCATTTAGGACACGGTGTTTTGTGTCTCAAATGATCTCTCATAATCATCCTTTCATTTCCATGAATATTAATTGAAACATTGGCTACCTTTAAAAACACATAACAAAAGTAATA
Source organism: Cabassous unicinctus (assembly GCA_029593785.1). Lineage (NCBI taxonomy): Eukaryota > Metazoa > Chordata > Mammalia > Cingulata > Chlamyphoridae > Cabassous > Cabassous unicinctus. The sequence continues at coordinate 23,797 of JAQZBX010031153.1, forward strand.
TAAAACAGTCAATATTTAGTATTTAATATGTGATTACTAAGTGTTTTACTTTCATTACCTTATGTTTTCCTCCAAATACTGAATGAGGGAGGTGTTCATTCTATCCCCATTCAGTGGTTGAAAAAAAAGAAGGGAGATAGATATTAAGAAATATTCAGAATCATTCAGCTAGTAAGTGGTAGACCTGGATTGAAGATTTTTGCCTCCTAAACCTACACTTTAAATGAATATCATATTGTGTATCATGTATAAGCTGCTTGGTTGGAAAATTGTTTTTCCTTAGAAACCATGATATAGACATTGTTTATATGAGTACCAAAAAATCACATTTCATCTATATGAAAGTACCAATATTTTAATACAAAGTCTGAGTATAATGTCTACAGTTGTTTCAAAGATACAATGCATTCTAAGGTTTTCTTCTTGGCATACAAAAATAGATTTTCTATTTATATAGTTGGATGATGAAATCTCATTCATACCTTTCCCCTTGTACCCTATTAAACCTGAATACAGCTGTTTATATGGAGCTTTGTAGTATAATAACTGAATAAAAAAAGAACCATTGTATTACCTTTGGGGGACCAGATATAGATAATTCTTGAAAGACTGAAATAACTATAATGAGTATTCCAGAAAATGAGAACTTGTTCTGTTTATTTTTTAAAACTTTTTATTGCAGTAGAGACAAAATTTCCCATTTTAACCACATTCCAAGTGTACAATTCAGTAGTATTATTTATATTCACAATATTGGGTTGCCATCACTATCTACTACCTCTTTTTCATCACCTCAAACAAAACCTGCTCACCCATTAAGCTATAATTCCCTCATCCTGCACTGTTCCCCTGCCCCTAGTAAACTACAAACCACCATCCATCTCTATGAAGTTTAGTTCTTCTAGGTAATTCATATAAGCAAGATCAACAGTACTTTTCTTTTTGTGTGGCTTATTTTGTTCAATATAATGTCTTCAATGTTCAACCATATTTCATTCCTTTTTATGGCTGAATATATTGCATTGTATGTATATAACACATTTTTTTTATTCATTCATCCATTGATGGACACGTTACTTCCACCTCTTGACTATGATAATGATTAGTGAAAAATAATGCTCCTGTAAACATTGGTGTACAAATATGTGTGAGTCCCAGCTTTCACTAATTGGGGGTATATACCAAGAAGTGGGATTATGAGGTCATGTGTTAATTCTGTTTTCAATTTTCTGAGGAAAACCATGACTGTTTTTGAAAGAATACATTACTATCAGAGAATTTGTACCCATAGTTTCTAAGGCTTTGACTGGATATTTTAAAGATATTACCACTGAACTTCACAACATTACTGTGAGGAAGACACAGAAATTCTTAATTTACAGTTTAGGTTCCATTGAAACTAAAAGTGTTTTAACAGGGAAATGGCAGAACCAAGCCCTGAAGTCCTTGCAGGTCCAACTTCAATGACTCCACTATACTAAGGTGATCAGAAAGTGGCAATTCTCTCAGAGGGACAGTAATATGTAAGCTTGTAGGTCAGGTTTGTCCCACATGCATTTTGTTTGGTGCACCAATTGCTTTCAATATTTTTTGTTTCAGTTCATGTACTCACCAATTTGTTTAAGTTCCCCTACTCACTATCTCTTACACTCAGCTTTTAACCCATGTACCTTAGTTTCATAATTCCTGAAAGGATTTCAGAAGTCTGGTGAAAGAGGGTAAAATGATGTTATCAAGGTATTTATAGAAGCATGTTACTATATGATTTACATGTATTATCCCATTTAATCCTATTTACCATCCAATGACATATATATTTATTACTCCCATTTCACAGATAAGGAAATTGCTTATTTTGCCCGAGGCAAACAGCTCCTTAGTGGTAGTGCTGGGATTTGAATTCACACCTATATTACTCAAATTTGTGCTCTTAACTATTAAAGTATATTGCTTCTATCACTGGACTATTTTGTAAATTTTTCCATTAAAAAATAAAATCTCAAACAACTGCCAAAAACATAGGAATTTGTACTAAGAACCAAAAAATGTGAGAAGATTAACTTGTTCTTCATCAGATGAAACTTTCCCTGCCTTTAAAAAATAATCAGCTAAAATTCCAAGTCTACTTCATTGCAAACTATTTATACTTAGAAAAGCTTCATCCAGGGTTGTTGACTTACTTGTCCAGGAGACTTGAAGCTAAATAGTTTATCTTGTAATTTCACTCTTGAATCTATGCTCCTCATGTCCTTTTGCCACTGTGAAGTCTACATCTAACTTCTCATTTTGGGAAAGCAGAAGAGTGGTTGTACTAGAAAGGAGGCTGGCTGCTGTATTATAGAGAACTGCAAGTGGGGCAGAGAATTGATGGTGGCTTCAAGAAAATATGCTTTCCCATCTACTTGCAAGTGTAAATTAAAGAAGATTTTCAAGGCATGGATAGACAACATTACTCACACCTTTCTCACTGCTTTCTCCCTCTATAACTCCTTACCAACTCTCATCCATAGCTACTGTTTAATCAACAGCATGCATTTGAGAAGGATTCCTCAGCAACTCCAAATGTAATTTTTTATAATGCAAATTGAATGAACTGGTGAAAATGATGAATTTGTCTGCAGTGTACCAGGTTTATTTCAAGCTGTATGGGGCTGCCTGAGGGTAAAAGG
>JAQZBX010031154.1:0-18219 GCA_029593785.1 Cabassous unicinctus
TGCCAAAGAGACTTTCTATGATGCCTTAGAAGTAAATGATGAAGCTCTTATTGGACACTGGAGGAAAGGCAATCCATGTTTTAAAGTTGTGGAGAACTTAGCAAGATTGACTCCTGGTGTTATATGGAAGACAGAATTTGAAAATGGCGAACTGGAGCATTTAGCTGAAGAACTTTCCAAGCTAAACTCAGAGAATGTGGCTTGGCTTCTCCTTACAGCTTATAGCAAAATACTAGATGAGCAAAATACACTAAGGACTGAACTTTTGGGCATAAAGAAAACAGAAACTGATGCCAGAAGTTCCAAGTTTCTGGAAATCAAATTCCCAGATGAAAATGCCCTATTTGAAGACTTTACTAAACTTGGAACCCATAACTCAGAATTAAAGATGCAGTTATCTCAGAAAGACTTGTGGAAAGTCTTACTGTCTGATGACACGGACCCCTGCTTCCTGCATGCTAAACCAACAATGTTTTTGAGAGAGCTGTATGAACAAAACCACTGTCAGCTTGGAGAAAAGAGGACGTGGAAAGGAGCGATTGAAGGAGAATCAGCTTTAAGAAGAAAACCGCGAAAGCAGAAATCTGGACTTAAGACATCTCCTTGGGCCAAGAGAGGAGCCCCACCCATGTGTACAGAGAGGGTGAGTTTTCCCCTGCAGTTGAAGAGGGTGGATGTTCCTACCCAATGTTCTGAGAAAGTTTTGATGCCCCATGGTGCAGGGAGGGTGAGTTTACTCCAGCAGTTGAAGAAGGTGGATGTCCCCATCCAATGTTCTGGGAGAGTTTTGCCATCCCAGGGTGCAGGGAGGGTGGAGCACATTCCTCAAAGATTAGGGTGGTTAAGGTCAACACCCCATGGTTCTGAGAGGGTTGTACCTATCCCCCATGGATTAGAGAAGGCCAGGTGGTCAACCCATTGCTCTGAGAGGGTTGAACCTGCATGCCAAGTGTTAGGGAAGGCCAGGTGGTCAACTCGTTACTCTGAGAGGGTTGAACCTGTATGCCAAAGGTTACAGGGAATGTTGTCTTCACCTCACTGTACTAGGGGGGCCTAAGACTCTAACCCAAAGATTTGGTAAGGTGTGGCAATCTCCCCAACACCCTTGGAGGGTGAGGTCTGGAGCTTGGTCGGCACCCAGATGCTTGAAGAGGGTGGAACCAAGAAAGTGGCCATTGGGCAAGCCTGTGGAAAGGGTGGGTTCCCATGTGGCCCCAAGGAGAAGAAACCATCTTAAGAATGACTCTCAGACTTTGAAATCCAATGGAGGATGCCCTGCAGGTTTACTGAACTGTAAAGGATCCATGACTCATGTTTAACATACCAATTTCTCCTTATGATAATGAAAATGTTTATCCTTTGTCTTTCCATTTGTGTATTGGAAGCAGTTAAATGGTTTTGTAAGTTTCAGAGGTCTATGGCAGATGGGATTTTGCCTCAAGATGAACTGTATTTCTTTAAACTGATTATGATATGATTTTGTACTTGAATTTTTACTGATTTAAGGTTTTTTGAATATTGTAATGTATTTTTGGAATTCAGAGGGTGAAGTGTTACAGTTGGGCAGTTTGATATAATTATGAATTCCAAAAATATAATTGGATCATGCTTGTAAACTGATCTGTTAATCCGGGCATGATTAAGTTATGATTAGGGTGTTGACTGGGCCACATCAGTAGGGCGTTGAGCCCCACCCCTTGATGGGTGGGGAATCGAATATAAAAGCCAAGGGAAAGAACAGAGTTGAAGCAGTCTTTTGAGAAACAGTTTTGATGTTGGAAAGAAGGCCCCAGGAGAAGTGAAGCAAGCTGTTCGCCTGACAGTCTAAAGCTGACCTTGTGGAGGAAACAGGAGCTGAGCCCAGAGAGAAACGCAGCCCCGGGAAGAGAGGAACCCCAGAAGCCTGAACCCTGGCAAACGCCAGCAGCTGTCTTTCTCTAACACGTGGCAATAGCCTGTGGTGAGAAAAGAAACTTAATGCTTTTTGGCCTGGTATCTGTGGATTTCTACCCCAAATAAATACCCTTTATAAAGACCAACCCATTTTTGGTATTTCACATTAGCACCCCTTTGGCTGACTAATATAGTAACTTTCAAATATACAATTCAATGGTGTTAATTATATTCATAATGTTGTCACTACCATCCATTCCCAAAACTTTCCATCACCCTAAACAGAAACTCTGTACCAATTATGCATTAATATACCATTCCTTAAACCCATCCTAGGCCCTGGAAACCTGTATTGTAGTTTAAGACAATAGACTTTATTTTTCAGAGTACTTTTAATTTTATGGCATAATTGTACCGAATGTACAGTTAGTTCTGATACCCCTTCTCTACACCTCTGCATACTGTTCTCCTTTTATTAACATCTTGAATTACTGTGAATATTTTCTACAGTTCATGAGCCAAAATTGATGCATTTTAATCAGCTAAAGTCCACAGTTTACCTTAGAGTTTACTCTTTAGGTTATATAGTTCTATGGGTTTTGACAAATGTGTAAGGTCATGTGTCCATTATAGTTTCATGCAAAATAGTTTCACTCACCTAAAAATGACAGTGCTCCACCAATTCATCCTTCCCTCCCTTCCCTGTAAAGCTGGAAACCACTGAACTTTTTACTGATTGTATAGAATTGCCTTTTCCAGAATTCCCTATAGTGGGAATTAGACAGTATGTGGGCTTTTCTAGACTGCCTTCTTTCACTTAGCAATTTCTATTTAAGATTTCTCCAGGTTTATTCATGGCTTGATAGCTCATTTTTTCTGACCTTTGAATAACACTTCATTGAATGAATGTACCATAGATTGTTTATCCAGGCAGCTGTTGCTGATCGTACTGGTTACCTTCAATTTTTCCCATGTACGAATTAACCCCTATAAAATTCTTGTATGAATATTTTGTTGACATATGTATTCAATTCATTTTGGTAAATACTTTGGAGCCCAAGTGCTAGATTGTGTGGTACTCCTGTGTGTAGCTTTATAAGAAACTGCCTGTCTGTCTTTCTTTTATTTTTTAAAGATACTTAGATTGTACAAATGTCACAATAAAAATACAGGGGATTTCCATATGCCCCACTCCACACACCTCCCACATTTTCTCACATTAACAACATCCTTCATTAGTGAGGTACATTCATTGCAATTAATGAACACATTTTGGAGCATTGCTACTAGCATGGATTATTGTTTACATTGTAGTTTACACTCTCTCCCACCTAATTCTGTAGGTTATGGCAAGATTTAATAATGGCCTGTATCTGTCATTGCAAAGTCATTCAGGACACTTCTCAAGTCCCAAAAACTCCCCTGTATTACACCTGTTTTTCCCTCTCCTTTCCCCCAGAACCTCCAATGGCCACTGCCTTCACATCAATATATAATTTTTTCCATTGCTAGAATCACAATAAGTCTATAGTAGAATACCAGTAAGTCTACTTTAGTCCATAGTTCAGTCCCCAACCTGAGGATTCTGGGATGGTGATGTCCACTCACCACTAATTGTGAGGGGGCTATGGTCCCATTGGGCCGATGAATGGGACTCTCTTGCTTGCAGTTGTAGACTCTCTCAGTTCCTTGGTATGGTAGTTGTCCATCATCACCTCCATGTTAGTTGTCTTGGGTGAGACCAAAGAACTGGAGAGTAGGTGTTGCAACCCCATTGTTATTCAGGGCCTAGCTGGCACATGGACAGCCCAAAGATTGAAGTCTCTTGAATGTACACCTACCAACTCTAGTATTAATTATAGTTTCAAATAGAAAGACAGAAGAGCCATGTGTAGGGAAACCACAATTGAGTCCCACTCTGTCACTCTGGGTAGCATAAATTCCAAAGTAGGACCCACTGGCAAGGTACCAAACTCCTGAGCTATCTGCTCTGACTATATTGTCTGAATGTCTTAGAGCCCTCAGGAGCCCCACTATTTGGGGTAGTATCTACTTTGGCAGTCAATGAGATCCTGCTGAGACATGCATAAGCGTAATCTCTGGAATGATCTCTCCACTCACTTTGAAGTCTCTTAGCCATATAAACTCATTTATCTTTACCTTTTCCCCCTTTTGATTGCGGTCGTTTTCTAGTTGCATTGCTAGTTGGTACTTGGTAGTAATCCCTTGGTGTAGGGAGGCTTATCCCCAGGATTCCTGTCCCATGCTTGTGGAAGGAATATATTTATATGCTGAGTTTGGCTTAGAGAGAAGCCACATTTGAGCAACAAGGAGACAACCAAGAGGCAACTCTTAGGCACCCTTATAATACTAGGCTAAGTTTCCATTTCAAGAGTGAAGGTTCATAAGCAGAGTCTTCAATATCAAGGGCCCATCAGTGGCCCATCATCCTACACTAGTCATTGCCCCTGTACGTGGGGCATTCTTGCTGATACAGCAGAGAATGTGGCAGAGCTCCCCAGGATGGAACTGATACTCCTTCAGTTATTGTGTGACTCTCCACCCACTGTGACAATGCTCCATGAACATTTGAACACATTTATATGCCTTATATGTATGCCCAGGTGAACTTCCTCTCATGTATCCCCCATCACTGACACCCTGCACCAATGATCCTCCCCTGCTACAGTTATAACCCTTCTGTGATCCAAAACTTCTTCAAAAATGAAGCCAGTAAAATAGCCAGATACTATTAATAAGAAAATGAAATAATAATGATAGTTTAAAAAATAAAAAATAAAAAACAAAAAAAAGGAAAAAATTAAAATAAAAATTAGGGATAATAAAAAGTAATGAAAAATAATTTTTTTGACATTTTGCCTTTCATCACTGTACAATCTGTTGTCTCATATGTATAGTGACATTTTTCCCAATTATTCCACCAGTGTCTTACTTCTTTCATTTTGTCCTCAAAGAAGTTTTAGGTTATAGAAAAGTCTCTTACTGAATACAGGGATTCTCATATACCCAACATCCTCCCCCTTTTCCCCCTTCCCCTAGTAATAACGTTTTATATGTGGATGGTATGTTGGTTACAACTGATGAACAGATAGTTTCCAACCATGGTAAATGGTTTATGTTATGGTCTACATTTTGGACCTTACACTTTTATAAACTTTGATGCAATTTTTATGATGGCCTCTATCCATCATAGCAAGATCATGTAGAATACTTTCATTGCCCCCAAAATGACCCCTGTTCCAACTATTCTATTCCTCCCCTCTCCATGGCAACCCCCAGGCTTCACTCCTTGACGGACAAAATTCATAGTTTCTTGCAACAACACTGAGGGCTTGACATATTGGTCTGTCCTCCCCCATTAGGCACTGCCCATGCTCTCGAGAGACTCCCGCCCCTCTATTTGAGAACATAGCAGGCCTCATGAGGGTGGGAGTCCACCACCTGGCTGCTCATTATGTGGGTCTCCACCCACTGATATAACACACTTTAGCAAGATGAACACTCACACACTCCCTAGAAGCCTTCCCCATGTGCGTCCTGTCCCAAATGCCCCCCACATCCCAATACCCCAAACCAGCATCCCACACTTGTCATATTGCCAAAACAGCATTCTCAACATTGTAGTTTCAACCATGTACCCACCAATCCCCAGTGTTCACCTGCTCCCTTCCCCAACCCGCCACTCAGTTCCATGGACAGTCCAACCCACCCTCCCCACCCCAACACGTCTGTCTTTCAAAGTGGCTGTAACATTTTGCATTTCAACCAGCACTCAGTGAGAGCTCCTGTTGCTCCATATGCTCAACAGCATTTGGAGTTGTCAGCTTTGGGGTTTTAACCATCCAAATATGTGTGTAGTGGTATCTCTTTTTAAAAATTTGCGTGTCCTTATGACATAAGATGTAGAGAATATTTAAATAATTTTTTTTTGTCATTGGTGTATCTTTTTTGATGAATTGACTATTCAGATCTTTTGCTGGTTTTTCAGTCAAGTTGTTTGTTTTCTGATTGTTGAGTTTCAAGTGTTCCTTGTATATTTTGGAGACAAATCCTTTATCAGATATGTGTTTTCCATATATTTCCTCCCAGTCTGTGGCTTATGTTTTCATCTTCTCAATAGTGCTTTTATAGAACATTTTAAAAATATTTAGTCAAGTCTTGCTTATTTTTTTCTTTCACAAATCATACTTTTGCTGTTGTATATAAAAAGTGCCAGACCACTAGGTCTTCTAGGTTTTCTCCTATGCTTTATCTTGTAGAAGTTGTATATATTTGTGCTTTATTTTAGGTTTAAGATCCAGTTCGAGTTAATATTTGTGAATGGTATAAGATCTATGTCTAGTTTATTTTTTCTGCATATCATTTTCCTGTTGTTCCAGCACCATTTGCTGGAAAGACTATTGTTTCTTCCTCAAATTGCTTTTGTTCCTACATTTATAAGTAGTTGACTGTTGACTGAATTCGTGTGGATATACTTCTTTTTTCTCTATTCTGCTCCAATTATCGACCTGTCTATTCTTTCACCAATGCAACTATAATCACTATAGTTTCATAGTAAGTTTTTATTAATTGATTTTTTATATCGAACCACTCTTGAATTCTTGGAATAAATCCTATTTGGTCATGCTATATAATCCCTTAAATATGTGGTTGCATGTGCTTTGACACTGTGTGCTGTACATCTCTTAATGAAATTTAGTGTCTTTTTCTTCATTAATCACATCCCTGGTTGTTGTACCCATTTAGATGATTTGTAGATTTCCCAATCTGTTGATTTGAGCAGTTTTTTTCCACCTTAGTGGAAGACAAATTTTTGGAGATCCTTATACTGCTTTTTTTTAGGTGATTTAATTGTTATTTGAATTGAAATATTTTGTTAAATACTTTTAGGCATGATTCTGGGACTACCCTGTGTCGAGTGCATGCACGCGGTTGTGCATGTGTCACTGTTTTGTTTGAAGAGTGAGAGAACTAAAACTGTCTTCAAATACCACCCATCATCTCCTCTCAATGACCTAATTACCTGAGGGCAAGAACTGGGTCTTTGATACACAGGGCATCCATGGTGACAATCAGAGCATCTGATTTAGACTCGGTCCTCAAACATTTTTCACATGAATGAAGGGGTGTGCATGTGGATTATCCAGTTATCAGCCATATAGCACTAGTGACTCATGTCACTGTCGCTCCATGTTTTGATTGCTAATTTGGTCTTGGCCAAAAGGTTTCTTATGGAATAATATTCCTCAGTGCTTGAGACCCATTGTCCACAAGGTCAGTATTAAAATTAACACTCACTTAAACAGGTGAAGTAGCTGTGAGCTGAAGGAAATTGCTCACTCTCTGAGCATTTGTGTATCTTTACTGCTAGGATATCTGGCACTTTTGTTGAAGCTTGGGGTTGATGCATTGACCCACACCTCTTGGGCCACTCTCTGGCTGTGTTGTTAGCCTCAGCCTAGACTTTATGTATGCCTTGGAAGCAGCCAGGACATCTGTTCTTCACCCACCTGAGGCCTCTATACATTAAAAGTCTGTTCTGACCTCCAGCCTTTGGTGACCAACCTCCAGTTCCTGGCCACACTTCGGGTTGATCTCTACTCAGGCCATGCCCGAGGAAGAGATCCAGAAAGATTCTGGTGTTAGTTGGCTGGTAGTGGAGCAGAATGGATGTGGAGACATGATGATATTATGGGGGAACTGGGCTGGTTCAAAGGGGCTATGGTTCTGGCAGACACATTGGGCTGTTAGAGGCAGCAAAAGAACCCAGCAGCCACTCAAGATCAGAGGTGATTGTGCAAAGCAGAGGTGCAGGCAGCAAGTAAGTGTACTATGGGGGCAGGTGGAGGCTGTAGGAAACATGATAACTGTCCAAACTCTTGTCTCCAGCCCTGACACGACTCATGGGCACTCTCTGCTGCTATCTCCACCAAACTCATGAAATGATACTCATGAAGGAAGCTACTTGTCCATAATGAGCATCCTGTATTGCCAGGAGCTGGCTTTGGGATGCTCTGCATCCTGGCTGGCACCCAAATGCACTAAACAGACAAGTTTCTCATCTCTTATTCATTTTCATGCTTTGTATAAACCGATGCTGTCCACTTTGCCTGGACCTACCTCTCCTACTTCTCTTCAGGCACCACCCTTCTTCAGTCAGCCATATGCCCTAGGTCTGCCACACCACCTCCAGCCTATCCTATAGCTCCTTTCACATATCTGTTGTGGATGGCACAAATTAATGAATATGGTCTATTTTCCATTGTTGTTCTTCTTGTTCCAGGTAATAAGAAATAAATATTCATGGTTAGTTTCTGGCTTAATGCATACACCTGACAACATATCACTCCAGACTTAGAACAGGGTATTCAGGGTGCTCAGAAGTGCTTTGCCCACTGTATTAGGGGTTTCAGAGAGTTTCAGAAGACTTTTGAGGGATGCATTTCACATACTATTGTGACTTGACAAAGTTAACTCAGAGAGGGGATCCATCATGACCTAGTCTCAAAAGACTGATCTGCTCCATGGCAGACTCCAGAAAATCTTATTAACCTCAAAGTTCTCAGAGTTCATAATGTTGGGGCATTACTTAAAATACTTTGTTCGCTAATTCTTTTAACTCATAGTGAGAATCTGCACTGCTTCCTTAGAGTAAAACAGCAATCAAAACATATCCAGGGGAAGTGACGGTGGCACAATTGGTTGGGCTCCTATTTACCATATGGGAGGCCCTGGGTTTGTTTCCCAGGGCCTCCTGGTGAAGGCAAGCCAGCCCACATGGTGTTTTGAGCTGACAGCCTGCACAGCATGGTGAGCTGGCACAGCAAGATGATGCAATAAAGGGAGACAAGCAGACACAGAAAAATGCAAAGCAAGCACAATCAGCAAGGGGGGGAGCAATAAATAAATAAAAATAAATCTTTAAAAAAAACACACCTATCCTTACTCTGTCTTGACAGTGGGCAGTTTAATGGAAGAAATAGACAATTTAAAAAAACAAGTGCAGCACGTAGGTACATGCCACGATGGGGCAGGGCCAGAGAAGGGGCAAGCACCTGCCTTTTGTGTAGATTCTCTGAGGAAGAGACCACTGATTTGAGATCTTGGAGTCATGAAGGTGTCAGCTAGAATCAGCTGGGAAGTGCAAAGAACACATTAAATATAAATACAGTGATATACATGACCTTAGAGAATAAGTAAAGGTAACTGTGCTTATAGAGGAGAATGTGAGTGGAGGGAGTTTGAAGGATGAGGCAGCAGAAGTGATCAGGGCAAGAACAGCATGTGTTGTAGGACACATGGAGGCTCAGGATGGCTGCTCTATACATGACTGTGGATTAAGAAAATGGGTGAATATGGCAAAGCAAATATTATTACTTTTCCCAGATTAGCAGCCCCGAGAGTCTCAGTTTCTTTTTTTATCCAACCCAGAATTGCCCCAGGCATCCACAAGTGTTTCACTGATCCTGAGGCTATATTCATGTATCAGGTGACTGAAAGATTCCTTAAGAGTCTCCTAAGAGGAATGGGGATGCAGGGTGAAATTGAGAAACCCTATTTAGGAAGTAGTATTTAGGTATCTTCTTGACTAATTGTATTGAAGAATGATAGAGTGGGTAGTATCAAGGAAACTTTCCAGTTTCTGACTTAGAGAATTCTGGCTGGGTGGTGGTGTCATTCATCCTGAAAAGGAAGAGGAGAGTAGAATTGTGGGGCAGCAACTTTAGTTTGAGGTTCCTATATGAGTCCAGTCAGAAATTCATATGTGTGACTCAGGAGAAAAATCTGGGTTAGATGTGAAAAGTTGAGTGTCACTGGAGTCATTTGAATCCATAGGTTTGGGTGTGGTCGCTGAAATAGAATATGTTGAATGAGAAGTAAAGTGGGAAGAAGACTGAAACCTGGGAAACATCAACATGTAAGGGATAAACAGAAGAAGAGGCCCCTGAGATGTAAGAATGAGAATTGAGGGTAAATCACTAGGCAAATATGGGCAAGCCAAGATAGTGGAAGGAGAAGAATATAATCAAATCTGTAAAGAGTGCTGCAAAATCAAGAAGGAAAGATCAAGAATAATAAAGGAAACTGACCATTTCATATGAGCATTTGGAGATAATTGGGAATAACCTTTGGTGAGTGGTTTCAGTGGGATTGTTGTCTAGGGTTCAGCAAGTTCAAAGACACAGAAGTTTGAAGTAGAGATGAATAAGTGGGGAGAAGTAATGCATGTGATTGTTTCTAAGAAGCTGATCCCTGAAAGGAGAGCAAGAATACTGTGGTACTTAGATGGTGGAGGCCTTCAGGAAGCTGTTATCTTACTGTTAGATGAGGGTTAAACAGAGGAGCATATGCTTATGTGCCAAGGGTAAGTCAGAGAGTGGGAAAGAGTGACCTCCAAGGGGATTGACAGGTTTGTTGAGGCTGGAGCTGAGGTGACAGAGCCAAGGTCCACTGCATTATGTCCAGCAATATTTTCTTACTCTAGTCTATTTCCAATCATTTGGAACATTTTCCTAAGATGTATTATTTAGGACAGATTCAATGAATTGGATAGAGTTCACTTCTTACCTGTTTGTGTAAGACATACATAGGTATTCCTCTAATTATTTATTTCATTGAATTATTCCTGAGTTTTATAAACAGAAATGCTGTATTGCTTACAGATCATAAAAGTGAGAGATAATGATGCCTTTTGGAATGTAGCCTGAATCTTCATATCCAGCCTCATTTCCTACTGAGTCCACCACAACTAACCTCTCAAGCCAGGCTCATCGTGCTGCTTATTCCCTTCTCCCACTCCGTAATACTATTATCCCCCAGGCCATTTTGCACATAGACATTCTGAGATAATATCCAAGCTTATCCAGGTCTGCCAAGGCCCCATGTGATCTGCCTTAGTCCTCAGATTCCTATTATGTCCTCAATCACTCTTCCCCAACTTTCTCTTCTGTTCCTTGAACTGTTGAACCACTTTCCCCCTCCTGGGCATTTGTCCTTCCTGTGACTACTGTTGGAAAGAATCTTTCCTTAGCACTTTGCATGGCTGCCCACTTCTCATTCTTCAGCCTGAAGGTCATTTCATCTTCTCACATCAAAGGAAATCTATGTACAGTGAACACCCCATCCTTTATTAGCAATCATAACAGTCATTTTAATTCCTTCTTATACTTGTGTGGATCAATGACCATCTTTTCTTGCTTTTAATTTTGGCTGGTGGGGATAAAGCACTTTCAATGTGGCCATTATTTAACATAATGATAGTTTTTCAGTGTTTATTATATTACATTCCATATTGGTAAGAAAGTAAGAGCAAAGCAGTCAAGATTTCCTGTCATGCTCTTTCAGGGCTACCTTGGGTAGGGCCTAGACCTCATAATCACACAAGGGCTCAAATTCAAATACTGACATTATCTCCAAGTGAGACTATATATCCCTAAATTGCATGTGTTAAAAGATCATTTATAAAGTGTCCTATATTTGAAGCAGAACTGTTACAAATATTCACAAGTAATCTATAAACCATTCTTTATAGTTTTGAGGAGTGGGAAAAGGAACTGTTATATTTATTTTTTGCTATTTTTTGGTTTGTTTTCTAAGAAATGCATTTATATTTATTGTAAACCAACCACTTGACCTTTTTTCAATTCAAACACAATATTTAATTAATTTATTTTTCAGGATCCAAGGAAATGGAATTATTCAAACACCTATACTAAAGAAATATATATTTGTAAAATGCTACCCTACCAAAGTTCAATAAGAACATCAATTAAATAACAGCAGTAAAACTGAAATGAAGTCAATCAAAATTACTTTTAAAGAGCAAAAACCCAGGCAGAAAACTTGCTATAGTTGAGGATGGACAACAGTCAGCAGCTATAAAAACTGAATCAAACCTTCAGGCTCCTGAAGGTTGCAGTTGGATTATCAGGTGCAAGAGGGCCACTTTGGAAAACCTGGGCCTTCAACTCTACTTTCATCAATATTTCCCTGATATAATCATTTTTGTTTTTTAGCTCATTGAAGTTTCTCTCAGTGGACAGAGCTTTCAGTCTCCTTTCTTGAGCTTTCTTCTCATAGTATATAATCTGGTAATGAAAGAAGGAATTGGTGTTGTCCAATTCTTTTTCCACATCTTCAGCCATCTTCTTATAGAAGTTTCATTTCTGATATGTGAAGTTCATTTTCCTATATACTTCATGAAGTTTCTTCTCTATTTCTGGGCAGTAAGATCCCTCCTCCATTGAATTTCTCTCAAGTTGCAGCACATGTTTTTGATGAACCTCAGAAAGTATTTGAAGTTTCCTCTGAAGCTTTTCAATCTTATTTTCCAGGTGTGAATTTTCTGACTGCAAACATGCTTGCTGATTCTGCAGACTTTTTATGTGCCCTGAAATCTCTTCAGTCATTCGATTTTTTTTCACATACTTCCTTGAATGTTTCTAGTTTTCCTCTTTCCAGACTTTTAGAGGAAACATTTAAGTTCACAATATTAATAAGTTTGTTCAAATCAACTGCTGATGGATAGACTAGGTGTTCTCCATTTTCTGATTTGCTTTGTTTGTCTAATTCCATGTTGCCATCAGCCAAGTAATTTTCTCTTAAGTCATCAGGCAAGATTATCAACTTCAGCACAATTTCAGTGAGAAATTTTATGTCTGTCTTTATCCTCCACAACCTTTTTCATTCTTGCATTGGAGTGTTCAAGCACTTTTATCTGTGTCCTTCATTTCTTGTTCCCTTTGTATCCATCCTTCCATTTCTTGGGCAATCATTTGTCAATTTTTCTGAAGATAAATGTTTTCATTCACACCATGTATTATTTTCTTCTGAAGTTGTTCTCCATTCAACTAAGATGCTTCAAAGATCCATTTTGCATCAGTCTTAAGGGATTGGAGGGATTGTGCTGCCTTGTGGAGTGACTGAATCTGTTCTTGAATGCAAACCATCATCTTTCCATGAGATTAAAGTTTAGGCCTCCTGCTTTCCCATTCTATATCCTCAAGTGATGAGCTGTTTAGATGTTTATTGACTGCTGACAAACACAGAGTCTCTAACGTCATAGGGCTGGCCTCTGCCACAGAAGGTTCAAGAGCTCCGTTTGCTCGTGTCATCACGGCAGTCTTCTCACAGAATTTATATTTTTCAACAGCAGCACAAATACATTTGCATAGCCCTTTTTGCCTCCTTATACTGTGATGACACTATAGTATAAGAATAACCATTACTGTACATACCAGGAACTCCCCAGGAAACCCAAGGAGAACTGGAAGTTGTCTCAGGCTTTTAGACAACAGCAGCAGACTACCACAAAGCTGCTCTAACACCACATGGAAGGACACTTTGGAGGCCACAGCAGGACCTCCATGCTTCAGAAGTCACCACAGCTTTGCTTCTGAGTGCAAGTATACTTTTAGCCACAACTGACTGTGGAGGGTTCCTTCTCAAAAGAAAGCAAATGCCTGGCAACCAGGACACTCTGTCAGTTGGTCAGGGGGAGGGGAAGAACAGCAAGGTTGTATAAAACAGGGTGCTCTAATTTTGCTCTTTGTACACATAGTGTTAATTGTACTGTGCATTATTGGAAAAGGAATAGAATGATAGCAGGCATTCCCTCATGTCCTCTGGCCTGCCTGCTTCAGACCTTAGCCCACAGCAAACCTAGAGGATTAAGCAGTGCCAAGACCTCACCCCTGCCTTGCACAGGAGAATGACAGGGCATAATGGTGGGACACACCAATAAATTTTACCTCTGCCTACATACCTGGGTGTGCTTATGCTCCTGACTAAGAGTTTCCATCTGACCTTGGGAAATATGGTTCTGCACACAAAGGTTGCAGTGATCTCACTCACTCTCTGCCTACAGGAGCCCAAATCTGTACATTCAGATGTTCTAAATCCTATGAAAAGCAAACTAAAATTGTACAGTATAGAGAATACAGAGTCACTTCACCTGAAAACTGAAGGGTTTGAACTCAGTTATCTCTAGAGTTCCATACTGCCATAAAATTCAATGGAACTGTATCCCTCTGTTTCATTATTACAATTTGAAGCCCTGGGTTCAAGTCTTGGTTCCTTGTCTGCTATAGCATCCCCATCTCTAGGCCTCAGTATCCCCATCAATCAAAAGTTGTTTGGCCCTGAGATCCCCAGGATGGGAATTCAATATTCTTTCGGTTATTATGTGAATCTCCACCTACCGTGACAATGCCCCATGAACACTTGAACACAATTCATATGCCTTTTGGTTTGCCCCAGGTGTTCCTCCTCCCATGCATCCCCTATCACTGACACCCCACACCAGTGATTCTCCCCTGCCACAGTTGTAACCCTTCTGTGATCCAAAACTTCTTCAAAAATGAAGCCAAGAAAATAATCAAATATAATTAATAAGAAAATAATAATGATAGTATTAAAAAGAACAAATAAAATACAAAATGTTTTTTAAAAATCTGAAATAAAAAAATAATAAAAAACATTAAAATTTTTTGACATTATGTCTTTCATCACTGTAAGATTTGTTGTCTTGCATATACAGGGAAATTTTCTTCTGTTTATTCCCCCCAGTGTCTTATTTTTTTTCATTTTGTCTTCACAGAAGTGTTAGGTTACAGAAAAGTCATGTACACATTATAGGGGATTCCCATATACCCATCATCTGCCCACTTTCACCTTTCCCCTATTAATAACATTTTACATGTGGATGGTACATTTATTACAATTGATGTACAAATATTGAAACATTGCTTCTAACCACGACCAATGATTTACATTATGGTTTATAATTTGGACCATACACTTTTATAAATTTTGATGAAATTTAACATGGCCTATATCCATCACTGGAAGATCATGTAGAACAATTCCATCACCCAAAAATGCCCCATGTTCCATCTATTCTGTTCCTCCCTCCCTCCCCACCCCCAGGACCCATGACAACCACCAAAGTTTACTCCTTGAAGAACAAGATTCATAGTTCCTTTCATCCAGCAACATTGAGGGCTTGACACACTGTGCTCTTGTGAGATTCCCACCTCTCTATTTGAGAACTTAACAGGACTCTCCAGGATGGGAGTCTCCACTCATTATGTGAGTCTCTACCCAAGCATACAACACACTATGACAATATGATCACTCACACAATCTATAGAAGCCTGCCCCAGGTGCACCCTGTCCTGCATGCCCCACACATCCAACACCCTAAACCAGTAATCCTCCATGATCATATTTGCCAAAAGAATATTGCCAACATTGTATATTCAACCACATACCCACAAATCTCCAGAGTTCACCTGCTCCCTCTCCCAACCCTCCCCCTAATTCCATGAACAGTCCAACCCACCCTCCCCACCCTACTCCCCTCACAGACAAGCACTGCTGAAACTATTGATGTCACTGCATCACTGCCATGCCCATCCACTGCACAACTACACCCTTCCACCTTATCATAGATTTTGCCCATATGGGCATTTGCTCACAACCCTCTTCTCCCTTCTGTCTCCTGTAAACCGATCTTCCAAACTCTAGCTCTGTGCATCTGCTCAACTTGCTTAATTCATATCAGTGAGGTCATGTAATATTTGTCCTTCAGTGCCTGGCTTGCTTCACTCAACATAAAGTCTTTGAGATTCATCTATGTTATCCCATGTGTTACTATTACATTCCTTCTTACAGCTGAGTAATATTCCATTGTATGTATGTACCACATTTTATTTATCCATTCATCTGTTGATGGGCACCTGGTTTGATTCCAACTTTTGACAATAGTGAATAATGTCACTATGAACATCGGTGTGCATATATCTATTTCTGTCCCTGCTTTCAATTCCTCTGGGTATATACCCAGCAGTGGGATTGCTGGATTATATGGCAGTTCTATAGTTAGCTTTCTGAAGAACCACCAAAATGTCCTCCATTCTACAATCCCACCAGCAGTGGATAAGGGTTCCCATTCTTCCACCTCCTCGCAAATACTTGTAGTCCTCTGTTTTTTAATAGCCACCAGACTAATGGGTGTAAGATGATATCTTATAGTTTTGATTTCCATTTTCCTAATAGCTAGTGATGGTGAGCATCTTTTCATGTGCTTTTTAGCCATTTTCTTTCTTCTTTGAAGTGTCTTTTAAAATCATTTGCCCATTTTTAATAAGGGTTGTTCGTCTTTTTATTTTCGAGGTGTAGGCTTTCTTGCTGGATGTTAGGCCCCTATCTGATATATGGTCACCACATACTTTCTCCCATTTAGTAGGCTGTCTTTTCACTTTCTTGAAAAACTCCTTTGAGGTGCAAAAGGTTTTAATTTTGAGGAGGTCTCATTTATCTATTTTTTCTTTTGTTGCTCGTGCTTTGAGTGTAAAGTTCATGAAATCGTTTTCTAATACAAGATCCTGTTGAAGCTTCCCTACATTATCTTCCATGACCTTTTTGGTCTTGGTTCTTATATTTAGATCTTTGATCCATCTTGAGTTGATTTTTGTATAAGGTGTGAGGTGGTGTTCCTCTCATATTCTTTTGGATATGGATATCCAGTTCTCCAAACACCATTTTTTGAAGAGGCCATTCTCCCCAGCTGAGTGTGCTTGGTGGCCTTGTCAAATATCAGTTGACTGTATATGCGAGGATCTATTTCAGAACTCTCAATTTGGCTCCATTGGTCAGTATGGCTGTCTTTGTGCCAGTACCATGCACTATTGACCACTGTAGCTTTGTAGTGTGTTTTAAAGTCAGGTGGTGTGATTTCTTCAATTTCATTTTTCTTTACAATATGTCTTTGGCTATTAGGGGCCCATTACCCTTCCAAATAAATTTCATAATTAGCTTTTCCAATTCAGTGAAAAATGCTGTGATAATTTTTATTGGGATTGCATTAAATTTCTGCTTTGCCACATTTTCTAATGGGACAGCAAAAGTCTCCCGAGTGCAGGGGCAGTGACGAATGAAAGAGGATGGACCATTGATGGGCCCTTGATATTGATGACTGTACTTATGAACCTTTACTTTTGAAATTGAAACTTAGCCTAGTTTTATAGGGTGCCTAAGATGTACCTTCTGAGAGTCTCCTTGTTGCTCAAATGTGGCCTGTCTCTAACCCAAACTCTGCATATAAATCCATTATCTTCCCCCCATCATCATTCCCCCCACCATCATCATCCCCCCCACCATCATCCCAGGGATGAGTCTCCCTGGCATCAAGGGATTACTACAAAGCACCAACTAGCAATGCAACTGGAAAAAGACCTCGATCAAAAGAGGGGAAAGGTAAAGACAATTGAGTTTATATGGCTAAGAGACTTCAAAGTGAGTCGGGAGGTCATTGCAGAGGTTACACTTACACACATCTCAACAGGATCTCATTGACTGCCAAAGTAAACATAGCCTCAAATAGTGGGGCTCCTGAGGGCTCCAGGGACATCCAGGCATTATAGGCAGGCAGACCACTCAGGAGTTTGGTGCCCTGCCAGTAAGCCCTACTTTAGAATTTATGCTCCCCAGTGTGACAGAGTTGGATTCAGTTTTGGTTTCCCTACACATGGCTCTTCTGCCCCCTTCTACTTGAACTTAAAATTAGTACTAGAGTTGGTAGGTGTACATCCAAGAGGCTTAAGTCTTTGGGCTGTTCATGTGCCAGCTGGGCCCTGAATCTCAACAGAGTTGCAACACCTACTCTCCAGTTCATTGGACAGTTCATTGATGATGGAAAACGACCCTATCCATCTGCCCCATAGGATCTAAGCCCCTTCTCAATTAGAGGTGCAATGGGCATCACTATCGCAGAATCCTCAGGATTGGGGAATGAACAATAGAAGAGAGTAGACCTACTGTTATTCTACTATAGATTTATTGTGATCCTAACAATGGAAGAATTTTTATCATTGATGTGGAGGCAGTGGCCACCAGAGGTTCTGAGGGGATGGACAGGAAAAAATCAGTGTTAATATGGGGGCGTTTTCAGACTTGGGAATTGTCCTGAATGCCGTTCCAATGACAGATACACCATTATATACCTTGTCATAACTTACAGAATTGTGCAGGAGAGAGTGTAAGCTACAATGTAAATTATAACCCATGCTTAGTGGTAATGCTCCAGAATGTATTCATCAATTGTAACAAATGTCCAACACTAATGAAGGATTTTGTTAATGTGGGAAAATGTGGGAGGGGTAGAGAGCGAGGCATAGGAGAATCCCTTATATTTTTTATGTAACATTTATGTAATCTAAGTATCTTTTTAAAAAATTTAAGTATAAAAATAAAAAAGTTGTCTTTAATGTTTACTTGTCTGATCAAAATATTTTCTCATCCTAT
>JAQZBX010031155.1:9852-26560 GCA_029593785.1 Cabassous unicinctus
CCGGCGCGGCGGCGTCAAGCGCATCTCCGGCCTCATCTACGAGGAGACCCGCGGGGTGCTCAAGGTCTTCCTGGAGAACGTGATCCGCGACGCCGTCACCTACACCGAGCACGCCAAGCGCAAGACGGTCACCGCCATGGACGTGGTGTACGCGCTCAAGCGCCAGGGCCGCACCCTCTACGGCTTCGGCGGCTGAAGCGGAGGCGCCAGCATCCTTGCAAAACAAAGGCCCTTTTCAGGGCCACCCACAAAGTCACGTAAAGGGCTGACATTCGCTGGAGGGAAGTTACAATTGCGTTTACCTGTCCTGGGGAGGGAAAAGCGCTCTTTCCTAAGTGTACTGTGGCCTCCAAAGCAGTGCGGCTGAGCTCGGCATTCCCTGGGCCCCAAGGCCAGCAGCGCTCGCTCGCGCAGTGCAGGCCTATGTAAATGAGGGCTGCTGAGGCACACGTGGCCATTGGAGGACGCTGGTGTCCTCTGGAGACGACACTTCGATTCAGGGGGTGGCATTCGAGGGCTGCTTTTCTATTGGCCAAAGTGACCAAGTGCTCTTAACTCCCCGGAACTGGGCGCAGAAGCTAGCGAGGGGAAGTTTGTTTTAACTCATTGTGCTCCGGGCGGGAGCCGCAAAAACGCACAGCCGGCTAAACCGGGTCTAGACGGATTCAGGCTGGGCCGGCAGGAGGCCCGCTTTCCGGCTCTGGCGAGCTCTCGCTAGCCGTGGGGCGCAGCGTCTCCCTCCGGGGCTCACCTCATGCTGGGCGACTGAAGCGTGTACAACCCCGCAACTCCAGCCTCGGGGAATCACATGATAAGGTGTCCAGTCGACTAGCTTTCTGTTCTGGGATCTAGAGCATAGTTTTTTTTCCCCCGCCCTTCCTCTCAGCTGCTCAGTTATACAAGAGTGTAGGAAGGCGAGGTACTGATGAGTCATCTCAGGAATACGCTGGGATATAAAAATTGCTGTTTTGCAGTGGGCTTCCTTCAAAGTTGCTGGGGATATACTAGTGCGCAAAACTAAGATTAATACTAATACGGATTTAACATATAGGGTGAGTTTTAAGAATACATCACAAATTAAGTGAAAACAAACTAGAATTGTTTAGAAGGAGAAATGTTGATACAAGAAACACTTTTCATGCAATTTAGGATTTCTCATACTGAGCAATTTGGACAGCATCCCATTCTGAAAGTAACGGAGCTTCGCCAGGGGGTGGAAAGGCGAACCTCCAACAGGGTGAATTTAGAAGCAAGCGGGGGCATGCGCTGATTGGCTGGCACTGAATTTCCATTTTATTCGGGGGTGGGGGCTTACAAAGCGGGGAGTATATATGCGGTGGGCATGGTGGTTCTGGTAAGCTGCGTCTACGAGACCAAAACTGGGTACCACTAGGTGCTGCTTATCAGCGACCCTGGACCATGTGTTCCATTTTCTTGTAAAATTCCTGCAGGGGAGTTGTCTTCTGGAAAAGCCCTTCTCAGAAAGGGGTCTTCTCCCAACAATGCCCAATGCAGGCAGCTAATTTATTTTACTTAACATATTTCCACTTGGACTCAGAATTTCCTAATCCAAGCAATTTTCATGATTTATAAGGTTTAACTCAAACCTTACCTGTGCAGTATCCAAATTTTTCTAAAAAACATTTTTTCAGTTCTGGAGCATCCTGGCAGTTGGGTGAAGCCTATACTTTTCATAAATAAAATACATAACATATACATAGGATTGCAATTTTACCAAGCCAACTTCATTAAAATAACTATCAAACTTCCAGAATTTTGACAGTAATATATATGCTTCTTTAATATCAAATAATAACTTTGGAAATAACCACAAAGATAAACTTTGTGATTCTTACAACTGTGATGTTATATATTTTTCTATCAGCTACAGATCCACTCACAACGTAAGTAAATACTAAATTTTGTTGGAGGCTAAAGGCTTTGGGTTCTAATCCAAATTCACAACACCCATATTACCTATTTTCAAAGCCTGTGCACACCCAGTGAAGAAACCCTGCACAGGATGACAAAGGGCTGGGCGAGAACCTAGCACGAGCTGTAGAAAAAGCCAAGGCAGGTAAATTTAAGGGCCAAGGTGACCACCTCAAAATGTGTATTATAGCAGCTTCTATAGCTATGACATGTGCCTTCTAGAAGCCACTGTGTGGAAAACCTAAGTTTTTTGGAAGAGACAACCCAATATGCTTGGACTTCCAGTCACCATTTGACTTACTCCCCGCATCATGGTTACACGTGCCCGTCAGTCGCCGTTAGGCTGACCTACAGCTCCACTCTGCTGCAGGAACTTAGCGTTACGCCATTTTAAGATGACTTGGGTGGCTCTTAAAAGAGCCTTTGGGTTCTTGGAAATCTGGTCTCTCGGAGCGTCTCACTTCTTCGTCGCCGCCATCTTCCTCGGGTTGGCTTTCTGCTGGGTGGGCTTGGGCTTCCCGGCCTTCGGCTTCCCGGCCCTGGCCTTGGCCGGGCTCTTGCGCTGTTGCTTGCCCTTGGGCCCTTTGGCCTTCCTCCCGCTCCTGGCAGCTTTCTTCGCGCCTGCTGTCCTGGGCTTCTTGGCCCTCTTGTTGGCCTTGGCGCCCTTCGCGGACTTGGAGTCCCTGGACAAGACCAGCTTCTTGGTCTTGGAGGAAGCAGGCCGTTTGACCCTGCCCTTGGCGGGCTCTGGCGAGGCCTTCTTGCTGAGCTTGAACGAGCCGGAGGCGCCGGTGCCCTTGGTCTGCACCAGGGTGCCCTTGCTCACCAGGCTCTTGAGGCCCAGCTTGATGCGGCTGTTGTTCTTCTCCACGTCGTAGCCGGCGGCCGCCAGCGCCTTCTTGAGCGCGGCCAGGGACATGCCTGCCCGCTCCTGGGACGCCGACAGCGCCTCCGTGATCAGCTTGGACACGGAAGGGCTCGGGGACTTGCGGGTCCCACCCGCCAGGCCCACCGGCTTCTTGCCCCTCTTCTTGGCTGGAGGCTTCTCCAGGGGGGCTGGAGCAGGATCGGGAGGCACCGCAGGCGCCGTCTCAGACATGGCGGAGACCGAGCAGAGGTGACAACCAAGAGAAGTGTGAAGCGCCTCGGGCGGCAGGGCCTTATATAGGGCAGGGCGCGCTGTGATTGGTGCATCGCCGGGTGCCGCCCCCGCCCTTCGGAGGAGGAGCATTTGTGTTTGTTCTGCCCCCAAAAGCTGGATCCCACAAATCGCCTCTGCGCTGCTTCGCCCAAGTTCCGCTGCTGAACGAGCCCTGGAGACTCGGGTTTCACATACCTTATCACCTTTTGATGAAGGACCACCCTGCATGCCCGAACTGTTCGATAAAGCCCGCGGTTTTCCTCAAAATCCAAGGGGGAGAACAAAACTTCCTCTTTTCCATGTAAATTGAAAAGTAATTTTGAGCGGGAAACGTATCTCACCTCTTCTGAGTGATCATCCAAACGTTTGGCTTCCAATCGGTGGAGAAAATTAATTACTCAGGCCTTGATTTTTATTAAGATTTACTTATGTATGTGGGGGAAGTAACACAGGTCTCTAGGACGTCTCAGCGGGAGTCAGAAGATGCTTGTAGAACTGCTGGAAAACTTGAGGGTACGAAGATGTTTGGGCACACAATCTACTAGCCCATAATCCGCAAACACGTGGGTGGCTCCCAGAGCCTCGGTCCCTCCTCAGCCTGCGGCTTCCTAGAAGCCCCTCCAGGGCCGGGCAGGTCACGTGGGTCCCACACAGGCTCTGCTTGGTCACAGTCGGGCCACCCCCGTTGCTGTGTCATCTGAGCTTTGCTTCTGGTTCGTGACTTCATTTTGCACCCTCCTCCCCGAGATAAATAGATCCCGTTGCAATTAACGGTAAAACCCCAGGCGGAAACCTGCCACGAAGGAAACCACAGGACTCGGCTGCCAGGTGCCGGTGTTGTGCTGTGGGAAAAGGGTTGTTGGAACCCGGGCCAGCATGCTCGTCTAGGTTTCTCCGTGGTCCGGCCTTCGTGAGAGGCCTGGAGATGGGTGCACACGAGCTCCCCCTTTCAGGAGAGTACTGAGGAAGAGTGCCATGTGGCTACAGCCCAGGGCCTCGGCAGAGAAATTCCCGTAAGGACCATTTGGAGAAGATCCCCAAATGCTTGAGTGAGAGGCTGGGTGGTTATTCCACAGGCCGCGGAGCCACCAGCGGTTTTCCAGGAGAGACAGTTTGTGGTATTGTTGTCGTTTTGGCTTTACACTTTTCACATGGGCCAACATTATTGAGAAGGAGCTGGAGTCAGAGGTTGGGGGTCTGTTGCAATAGACTCGGGAGAATGACAAGGGCTTCTAAGGGGACCATGTGGGAAAGGAAAGCGTTTGCCTGTAAAATACTTCTAAGCAGAAGCCAAAGGATGAGACTGGAGACTTTTAAAGTTCTTCTGACCTCAAAGTAGTGTGGGAAAAGTCTCTGTCACCCGCACAAGCTCACATATACTCAACTACCTGAAACAAAAATTCAGAAAACAATATTACCCTAAGTGCCTGCCCTGGGATATATTCTATAATATATATTTTATTTCATATAAAAACATTTTTGGTTGCAAATCATGGGATTGATTTCACAACCTGCTAATGTACTGTTTTCACCCTCAGTATGAAAAATCTTTCTCCAGAGAGAATACGGGTGTGTCTTACCAAGGACCCTGAGTTTTGACATGTTGGTTTCTCTCATACCTGGTGGTCCCTGAGCCCTTGTGCCATTCAATGTCAGTGGCTTAGTGGCTTAGAGGTCCCTTCTGTGGAGCAAGTTGATCCTTATATCTATAGGTTGACAGAACATATTCCATAGTTTTTAGAAGAGAAAGAACCACGATCCATATTGTGCACTAGGTAACTAAAAATATAACACAAAAACAAATATCACACGTATACAGTGCTTACTCTATGCCAGTCACTACCTCATGTTCCCCACCCCCCTCTAAACAAAAATTAAGAACTCATTTTATAAATGAAGAAACTGAGGCACACATGGCTTGTCCAGGGCCTTAGATTTAAGGAGCAGGAAAGCTGGGATTTGAGCTCAGGAAATCTGGCTTCAAAGGGCTCTGTT
This sequence comes from Cabassous unicinctus, assembly GCA_029593785.1. NCBI lineage: Eukaryota > Metazoa > Chordata > Mammalia > Cingulata > Chlamyphoridae > Cabassous > Cabassous unicinctus. Next base: position 14,921 of record JAQZBX010031155.1, read on the forward strand.
CTTCCCCATTTACTCTGTAGACTCGCTCTGGTAGCTACAGATACCACCTGATACATAGAGATGGGTCACCTTTTGTTTATTTTTTCTTCACTTAAGAGGTCAGGACTGATGCTCGTATGATCACAATTTTTTACAACATCCTTTTGGAGCAACGCTGTAATTTTTATTTTAAAAAATTCTCTGGTGTGGGGAATTCAGTCTTCTAAACTCTCACTATTGATAAAATACTGCCATAAGCATTTTTTTAGATAAACTGCTGACATCTCTAACTTCTATACAGTAAAGCAGTGGAAGCAATCACCAAGAAAATAGCTTTTGTTTAAAAAATAATAATCTCTGGTGATATGAAAGGTGTACAGCCCATTTTAAATATTAATTCTGCATTCTAATCTGTCATGTTTAAAAAAATATTGACCCTCTATTTCTCTCACCCCCATGTATGTGTGTGAATAAAATAAAAACATCCACAGATTTTTATTTATGTAAGTGAGGACATTCTGGAAAGAAGGTTTTACTTCCCAGCACCCCCACTCTTTGCCCTTCTTGGATTTTACTAATATTTAAGATTTACGCATTCCTTTTTAAACTGTTAGTCTGCTTTTCATACGTTTTCTTCCTTTTTGAGGAATTATTTTTGAACTTTAGTTTGTAATAATCTTTACAGATCTTATGTCAAAAATCAGCCTTATCCTTATATTCAACTATTTTCCTTAATTTTGAATTATTTTATTTTCATCACTTTCTCCTTCGGCTATTGAGGGAATTGTCTTGATTGTTTGTTGTTTAGAAAGGGAACATAGATGCTTTTTCCCTCCAGTATTTACTGAGCATCAAGGGCAGGTGTGAGGCTGTTCTAGTCTGCTGGGCTGCCAAAATGCAATATGCCAGAAATGGGCTGGCTTTTACCATGGGAATTATTTGCTTGCAGGCCTACAGTTCTGAGGCTGTGAAAATGTCCAAATCCAGGCATCATCAGGCAATACTTTCTCCCGGAAGCCTGGCTGCCTGCGATCCTGGACTCCTCTGTCACATGACAAGGCACATGGCGGCGTCTGCAGGTCTCTCCCTGCTCTTCAGGGTTTCGTTGCTTCAGCGTCTGGCTTCCTCTGGCTTTCTCTCTGTGTTTATCTGGATTCATCCCATGTATAAAAGACTCCAGTAAGAGGATTAAGCAGGGGAATCACAGAGAGACTGAGAGATGATGAGTTTTTGGTTGCTTGGTTAGCTGTTTTTTGTTTATTATTATTATTGGAATAATGAAAATGCTCTAATAATAATTGAAGTGATGAATGCACAACTATGTGATTATACAAATACCATTGATTGCACACTTTGGATGAATTGTATGCTTTATTAATATGTACCAATAAAATTGATTTGTTTTTGAAAAATCAATGAAAAAAATGTATCAATAAAATTTACTTGTTTAAAAAAAAAAAAGCCCCACCCAGGCCATGCCTTATTGAAGTAATCTGATCAAAATCCCTGAACTGAAGCAACCTAATCAAATGGTCCCAACTACAATAGGTCCCCACCAACAGGAATGGATTAATTTTAAGAACATAATCTTCAGAGGTCCATCCAGCTTCAAGCCCTCACAGGGACATATTAAAAAAATTTTTTTTTTAAATTAGGAAGTATTACTTGGTCTCTAAACTAGAGAGTTGACCATCTTTTTTGGAGAGAAGAACTAAACATAGACACCGACAACACTAAGTGCTCATATTAACGTCCAAGACAATCATCTGCCCAGGATTTCAGGATCAGGAAGAGCTCTTTGAGAGCAGGTGGCAGGGAGGGTGTCCTCTCTGTTGTCACATGAGCCTGAATGATTTGGTTCTGCTGCTCCTTTGCAAACTGCACATCTTCAGAAGGAGTCCTAGGAAAACTTCTCATCACAGGCCCTGGCCCCTGGACAACCTGCCCTAGAAATAACAAAATCAAGCATGCATTTGGCATCTAACGGTTGGTGAAATTTGTTAATGTTCTTCAGCCAAAGACCACCTGTAGCTGAGCAATTTGGTTTAGGACTCTTTGCAATGAGGGAGAAGGCACAATGTAGGAACCACGGGACATCTCAGTAAGGGGATGGTAAGGAACCCATTATAGGATTTGGGCTTTTGTTAGTGATATGGGAGATGGTCTAAGGAAACGGAGGTTCACTGTCAATTGTATGCTGTCAGAAAGCTGGGCAATTCTAGAACAGGGAGAGCAGACTGGAAAAAGGATATAGCTGTAATTGGTTAAAAAAAGCAAAACAAACAAACAAAAAAACCCTTCATTGTAGCCAAGAGAGGGCAATGCTTGGTGTTCTTATTTTTGTCTGTGCTTAGACAAAATTATGAAATGACCTGGTTTTGTCCCATTTAATCACGGTCTCCAATTAACCTCGTATGATATAGGTGTTCTATGAGATTGTTGCTATCCAACAGGAGAATCATGTGGTCTAAATGTGAGTATTCGTTTTTCTTTCTTAGGCTATTACTCATATTTCCTCATTTAACCTTTCAAAAAGTCTGTAAGGCAGATATCAATTCCATTTGCAGATGAGGAACTTGAGATGTAGAAAGATGAAATAACTTCCTCAAAGGAGATGAGCATTCAAAGTTCTGGACTCAGTTCTCGCCAAGACACCTAACAGTTCCTAGGCAAACGTGGCCACAGTAGGAAGGGAGAGGTGTACAATGGGCACTAGGTATAGCGGGTGGTTGTTTAGAGCCACTAGCCGTTTGGGGGTGTGGCTCTCCCCCACCCTGGCCAGTCTTGGTCAGAGCTGAAGGCAGGAGCAGTATCCCCATGGCCCTAGGCAATGAACGGGGTGGGGAGGCGGGGAGTGGCTTTTCCTTTTAGCTTCGCGTTCATGAAAGGCAACTGAGGGGTCCTAGCTGGCTGAACCTTCAAGCCGTAACTATTTGTTTTCACTTTCTGCCCTGTTACAAATGGGTTCAAGTTCTATCAGCAGGATCCATCCATTATAAATTTCCCCATACACCTTTCACCTAATGGTTTTAACAGCTTTGACTATCACTGCCTGGGTCCATCATTTCATTAGTGGGTAGGTGGCATTGTTAATTCCCTCTTTACAGACAAGAGAATTGAGGCAAGGAGTGTTTTGGTAACTTCCACAATATAACCAGCTAGTACCTGGAAACTCTGGGATTCCTACCAGGCAGGCTCATTCCAGAACCAGTGCCCTTAACCACCATGCCAGAGGAACATGGAGGGTAAGATTCCATTCACAATGAGTCCAACACCAGGTAAAAGCCTACACGTGCCTTTCCCCCTCCCCGCTTCTCCATGGACCCTTGCAGGAGCCTAGGTTTGGTAAGCCCCAGGCCCTGCTGCCACCCTCATTCTCCCCAAACCCCCCAGGGCCTTTGATCTAACAAAGCTGTCATTTTGTGCATTCTTAGCTGGCTGGCTATCTGTGTTTGCACCTCATCACCAGAAAAATTTCCACATAACATCCACAATAATCCCCACAATCCAAGGTGGTGGGGACACCAGTATTTACTGTTATTCTTTGAGCTATGCCTAGATAGGCATATTTTGGAGATATTGCAGGTTTGGTTCCAAATCATGGCAATAAAGTGAATGTTGCAATAAAGCGAGTCACACGAATTTTTTGGTTTCCCAGTGCATATAAAAGTTGTGTTTACACTATATACTGTAGTCTATTAAGTGTGCAGTAGAATATGTCTGAAAAAACAGTGTACGTACCTTAATTAGATAATACTTTATTGCTAAAAAATACTAACCATCATTTGAGCCTTCAGCTCAATCAGCTTTTGCTGATGGACGGTCTTGTCTCCATGTTGATGGCCAATGGCTGATGAGGGTGGTGGTTGCTTAAGGTTGGCGTGGCTGTGGCAATTTCTTAAAATAAGACAAAAATGAAGTCTGCCATATCGATGGACTCTTCCCTTCACAAATGATTTATCTGTAGCATGCGATGATATTTGACAGCATTTAACCCATAGAACTTCTTTCAAAACTTCTGTCAAAACCTGCCACGGCTTTGTCAACTAATGCGTAATATTCTAAATCCTTTGTTGTCATTTCAACAATGTTCACAACCTCTTCACCAGGAGTAGATTCCAGCTCTAGAAACCACTTTTTTTGCTCATCCATAAAAAGCAACTCTTTATCTGTTAAAGTTTTATCATGAGATGGCAGCAATTCAGTCACATCTTCAGGCTCCACTTCTAATTCTAGTTCTCTTGCAATTTCCACCACATCTGCAGTTACTTCCTCCACTGACGTCTTGAACCCCTCAAAGTCATCCATGAGGGTTGGAATCAACTTTTCTAAGCTGTTGCTATTTTGACCTCCTCCCATGAATCATGAATATTCTTAATGGCATCTAGAATAATGAATCCTTTCCAGAAGGTTTTCAGTTGACTTTGCCCAGAGCCATCAGAGGAATGACTATCTATGGCAGCTATAGCCTTACGAAATTTATTTCTTAAGTAATAAGACTTGAAAATTGAAATGACTCCTTGATCCATGGGCTGCAGAATGGATGTTGTGTTAGCAGGCACCTGGTGGACCAGGTACATTGTCAACGAGCAGCAATATCTTGAAAAGAATCTTTTTTTCTGACTAGCAGTTCTCAGCAATAGGCTTAAAATATTCAGTAAACCACATGGTCATCCAGGCTTTGTTGTGCCCTTAATAGAGCACAGTCAGAGTAGATTTAGCATAATTCTTAAGGGACCTAGGATTTTTGGAATGGTAAGTGAGCATTGGCTGTGACTTAAAATCACCAGCTACATTAGCTCTTAACAAGAGAGCCAGACTGTCCTTCAAAGCTTTGAAGCCAGGCACTGACTTCTCTAGGAAAGTCCTAGATGGCCTCTTCTTCCAATAGAAAGCTGTTTAATCATATGGAAAATCTGTTATTTAGTGATCTTGGTTAAATCTTGGTTAAATCTTCTGGATAACTTGCTGCCATTTATACGTCAGCACTTGCTGTGTCACTTTGCACTTTTATGTTATGGAGATGGCGTCTTTCCTTAAACCTCATGAACCAATCTCTGCTAACTTCATACATTTTTCTGCAGCTTCTTCACCTCTCTCAGCCTCCATAGAGTTGAAGAGAATTAGGGTCTTGATCTGGATTAGGCTTTGGCTTCAGGGATTGTTGTGGCTCCTTTGATCTTCTATTTGGACCACTAAAACTTAGCTTTCTTATCATTCATGATAATTTCTTATTCATGGGAGTAGCACTTTAATTTCCTTCAAGAGCTTTTCCTCTGCATTCACAACTTGGCTGTCTGGTGCAAGTGACCTAACCTTTAGTCTGTCTCAGGTTTCTACTTGCCTTTCTCACTAAACTTGATCATTTCAAGCTTTTGATTTAAAGTGAGGGACATGCAACTCTTCCTTTCACTTGAACACTTATAGGTCATTGTAGGGTTATTAACTGGCCCAATTTCAGTATTGTTTTGTCTCAGGGAATAGGGAGGCCCAAGGGAAGGGAGAGAGATGAGAATAGCGGTCAGTGGAGCAGTCAGAACGCACACATTTATAGATTAAGTTCACCGTCTTATATGGGGGCATATTGCAATTGTTTCATGGTGCCCCAAATCACAATAAAAGATCACCTTAACAGTTATCATAATAATGAAAATTTTGAAATAATGTGAGAATTACCAAAATGTGACACAGAGCTGTGAAGTGAGCACGGGTTGTTTGAAAAATGGCACCGATAGACTTGCTCGACACAGAGCTGCTACAGGCCTTCAGTTTCTAAAAGCACAGTATCTGTGAAGTGCAATAAAGTGATGAGCAATAAGGCGAGGCATGCCTGTGTCTTTATACTTTCTTTTATGCGGATGAGAGTTTTCATAATTATTTTTACAAGAGAAAGAATCTGAGCAGGAGCCCATCATCTGGTTAGGAAGCCCTGGAAGAAAATCGATTTGCATGGCTGGAAAACACCCAGAGGAGCCAGGCAGGTCATCTTATTTCTGTTCTTGACATTCCAACCTCCCTTATTAGCTATTTGTATGTACCAGCTTCACGCCTGTTTCTTAATTTATGACTAACATCTTATGCTAACCACACAGACTTATGCCAGAATGTTTCTGTGACCAATTCATTCCCAGAAGACGGAAAGATTTTTTCCCATACTACAGGGATGTTAATGAGCCAGTCTTCATTGGCAGGGATACACAAGCATTAGAATTTGGGTGAATTTTCTGTTACACTTTAATCCAGAATAAGGTGTAGTCAAAAACAAACAAACAAAAAAACCCCACATAAAGTCGTTTTTCTTAAACTTTCCGATAACGAGAGGGTGGAACTTGGATGACACATGCCCATTTTCTCTGGCCCTTACTGCAGACAGCTGCTGACCATGAGGTCAAAAGCTCCGTGAAGGCTTAGCACAGGATTGTAGAAGGAACCTGCATCTCTGGCAGCCACAACAGCCCACAACAGTCCCAGTCTTGCTAACTGGGAAAACCAAATTCCTTTCTGGCTAAGCCGCTGTAGGTGAGTATCTGGGAAGTGTGGCCTCCGTAACTGACACACAGATATTGGTTCAGTGGGTGGTGCCTCTCCATGGGCACGCTGACATCACGAGGCTGGGATTTTTGTCTGTCGTGCCCACTGCTGACTCCCCCCTGTAATAGTGCCTGGTAGACTGGAGGCATCAACAGTGAACACTGATTAAATGAATGAATGGAGGCAGAGTTAAATCTTATTTTCAGCGTTGTCTCATATATTTCTTTTTGAAAAAAATAAGCAATTTTATAGCATTTGTCATTCCAGTTTGTTTACCTATCTCAGCCAGCACGCTAGGACCGATTTAGAGTCTGCCAGCTGTGTACGAGTGCCTGTATCCCACACATACGCAATCCTCCAAGAGCATGAGAATGTTATTAAGTTTTATATCATTATCAGTTGAAGAGGTAAAATAGCTTTGTAACTAACTGCATTTCTTTAGTTTTTCATTAGCTCCAGAGATTTTCACACACGAGTAGACAGAGAAGGCTTAGTCTAATGTGGGCTTGGAGCACTGAATCTTGTCTCTTGGGCTGCTCTTTCCTTGTGGAATGGCCTTGGAATGAGGAGAACTAGGTTAGCTTCCCACCGCCTGTTTGGGCTTTTGGCCAGTTTAAATTTGCTGCTTGTAGCACCCTGTTTCCTTGTCTGTAAGTTAGAGCAATAATGCCTTCTGGCTGGTGAGTTAAGAGGCTTGTAAGACACAATGTAGGTAAACACCGTTTCTAATTCCAGCACAAGCCTGGAGAGGAAGCGCCTGACAAAATTCACTTTCAGGCTTTAATCTAAGATCCTACTTCTGAGCCTTTGAACGTGCCTTCCCATGGGATGACTGCAACCATGTCCACTGTTCTGCAGCAGTTTTGTTTTTTTTCAATCGGGCCATGGCTATTAAAAACACGAGAAAAAAATTATCCTCACTAAAAATGAAGGCAATAGAATCTTAAATGATTTTTTAAACTTTAATGTGGCAATGCCCTTAAAAAAAATTCTCAGTGTAAGTATGAATTCAATAATACACTCCACATTAATTAATTGGGATCTTAAATAGGCATGGTCCTTCTGGATGTCAATTGGGCAATGTACATGTTAAGATCCTTAGCAGATGTTTTTACTTTTTGATCTGGTATCTCTACTTCTAGAAGTCTTACTAAAAATAATCAAATATTTGAATAAAGATTTATGCACAAAGATATGTGCTCTGTATGATCTAAAATGCATAAAAGTAGAATCAATCTAAAATATCCAATAGTAGAGGATTAATTCCATAAATGAAATATTATACATCCTTGGAAAAATGTTTCTAAGTATATATAGTTACATGGAAAATTATATCTATGTACATAGTTATACATATACAGCATGACACCTAAATTTGCTTTATATATATATCTCTAGTATATGTGTATTCCATATATTCATATATATCACATACTATATATAAAGAATAGGAAATACTAGGAGTGATTTTAGTTTAGTTTTCTTTTTTTATATTTTACTTTTCACAAATATATACAATGGACACTTGCTATTTTTTATAATCAGAAAAAAAAGGAAAATGCTTTAGTCAGGTGCTTATTGCTCTTTCCTTGATTGTTAAAAATACTGCCGTTTATCTTCTTTGAGCATCATTTATTTTCATTGGTTTATCTGTGAGATAAAACAGCGTCCAGCAGTGACCAATAGCAGAAAATGCCTAAAGCCTGTTTACTCCTCCTGCAAAAAGAGCGAGATTGATTGATGCATTTCCATAATCCGTCAGATAGCTGATCCTGTACTTACTCAGAGAACAGGAATAACACTAGTGCCAATGGCTAACTTTTACTGCTTTTGCTCCACACCAGGCAATGCTCTAAGTGCTATGATGCCAAAGCGTTCAGCTGTCACCAGCACCTTAGGACGTCACTCCCGTCACTCTACCTTTTCTATGGATGAAATGAGGGCACAGAGAGGTCGAGCTTCCCAGGTGACAGCTCTTGGGTGTTGATGACTTAGACTAGACCAGGGGATCTTAACAAGGGGTCCGTGGAAAGGTTTCAGGGGGTCTGTGAGCTTGGATTGAAAAAAAATCAGCTTATTATCTTTATTTTCTCTGACCTCTCACTGAAATCTAGCATTTCCTTCACTTAGGAATGCATGCAATGAATGACAGTACTATTCATCTCAAATCACTACAGTTGTTGCATATCTCGAAAAAATCGCTTACGCTCATCCATACTTCGAAATTAGGGTAGTTGTTAGACCCAACGCGGGTTGGGTGTCATAAAACTATCTGCCGCTGCATTCTGAGAAGGGGTCCGTGGTTTTCACCTGACTGGCAAGGGGGTCCGTGGAATAAAAAAGGTTGAGAACCCCTGGACTCAACCCACACCCCCCAGCACTCGAGTCTACGTCCGCTCTTAAGTAAAGGATGCTGTAGCTTGGAGGAGGCAGACGCTCAGATCAAGTTCCGAGTCAGCCATTCCTGAAGGGCGAATGGGAATTTATCAAGTGAGGAAAAGGACCGGGGTTTCCCACGGGAGGCTGAGTAGCCAGGTAGCAAGGCTTGTCTAGGAAGACCCGGGTGGAGCTGCCCGTGCAGGATGACAGGCTGACGCGCTCCTGCTTGCTCTTCCCACACAGGGCAGGAGTACAAGTTTCCAGAAGCCTCCTCCCAGGAGCTCATTCCTCCTGGCTGCTGGTGGAGGAAGCCCTCCCCTCAACCTTGCCTGCCTTCCCTTTAGATAAGTCAAGTGAAACGCATCTAATGGAATTGCACCCTAATAAATTCCTCATCTCTTTTGGGGGTGTTAAAAACTTACTTTTCTTCCCCATCATGGCAAGAAAACAAAAGCAGAATACATTTTATACTCTCGATGAGTGTGTATCCAAACACACTACAGGAAAATGTACGCAGGGTTTGCTTATTAGGGAAATTGCCTGTAATTCCAGCAGGGCTTACCCTTTAGTCTGGCAGAGAAAAGTGGGTTTCTGAGGGCTCCTAATTGTGACATCCAACACCCAGGCCATTACTTCTCGTCACATCGTCTGTCACTTTAAACAAAGAGGCTTTTGCTACATGTTTTGTATGTACTTGTAAAAAAGTAGTCTTTAAACAAAGAAGTTGTCTTCAGTTAGGAAAGATCACGTTTAGGTAAATTTTAAGAGGGATCTGCCTGGAGGCAGTGCCCCGTTGGTGTAGGCAATGCCCAGTGGTGTTGACAGTGCCCAGTGGTATAGGCAGTGCCCAGTGGTATAGGCAGTGCCCAGTGGTGTTGACAGTGCCCAGTGGTATAGGCAGTGCCCAGTGGTGCAGGCAGTGCCCAGTGGTGCTGGCAGTGCCCAGTGATGTAGGCAGTGCCCAGTGATGTAGGCAGTGCCCAGTGGTGCTGGCAGTGCCCAGTGATGCAGGCAGTGCCCAGTGGTGCTGGCAGTGCCCAGTGATGCAGGCAGTGCCCAGTGATGCAGGCAGTGCCCAGTGGTGCTGGCAGTGCCCAGTGGTGTCGGCAGTGCCCTGTGGTGTTGGCAGTGCCCAGTGGTGTAGGCAGTGCCCAGTGGTGCTGGCAGTGCCCAGTGGTGTCGGCAGTGCCCAGTGGTGTCAGCAGTGGGTAGGTAAGAGGCCAGCAGCCCGCAGTCCTCTCTCTGGCTGGTGAGGGGCAAACTCTGCTGACTCAAAATGTGGCCTGTGGCATTCCAACAGCGCATTAACAGACTAAATGTTGCTTCGGATGGAGTAATCTTAAGTGCCACGTATTATCTTAAACCCCGTGGGAAAGGCACCAAATCAAGGAGTCTGCTGGAAGGAACCACAGCTCGGCCCCAGCTGCTCGCAGCCACGCTAACCCTCAAAGCTCACGCCCAGGACCGCGACGGTGGTGCTAGAGGAGGTCAGGGACTCAGAATAGGTCCAAGGGAGAACCAGCGCAGTTTTGACTTCTCTTCTCGCCAGGTACCAGCTTATTGTTTAAGGATTAATCGAGTTAACAGAGCAAAGCGCTTAGAAGAGTGCCTGGCACATCCTCAGTGCTACGCCAGCCTTGGCTGCTGGTATTTTAAGCATTTGAATGAATGTCAACGTGACTATGATCTTATCCACTGGCACTGCTGACCCCCTCTGGCCTGCTCCACCTTTTGCGTGGCATTTAGCCCTTTCTCACAGTCTATAGAAAAGCGTATGTCTGTTGTTTGTCTGTCTCCCCCAGCTAGGATGTAAGTTCAGAGGGTAATGGCTTTGTTCTTTTCCAAGGGCACAGTCACTGAAGATAGCGCCTCAGCGGCTGGAGGAATCTGTCCTCTCAGGATGCTGGAGGAGGAGAAGAAATCCCCTCCCTAGATCACCCCAAGACTCTGTCCCCACTCCCTGGCCTCTGTGCTGGGTGCTGTCACTGGCCTGTGAGAAGGTTGTTTCACGGCCTGGGCACACAGCCAGTCTGCATTTCCAGCTCCCTTGCAGGCAGACAGCGCTGAGAGTGAGTCCTGCCTGAAAAAAAATGGCAAAAGTGACATGTCCCCTTCCAGGCCTGGCTCTTGAAAATCCCAGAGAGGCCTTTTTCTCTCTTCCTCTGTCTCCTGGCTTGACGCAGAGAGACCAGCTAAGCTCTCCAGGGCTGGGGGATGCCCAAAGCACAAGGTGGAAGAGGCTCTGAAGGAGCAGAGTCCCCTCCCCTTGCCATGATGGGATATTCTGGGTTTGTTTCTTAGAATAGCTAGTATTACTTATTTGCCTTGATCTGAGATAGTTTATTTATTGAGCAAACCCAATAGTGCCCTCACTAGTAGCCCAGCATCCCAACAAAGCCTTAACCTTAGGTATGTTCTCCTATCAATGTCCAATAATTAATAAATATTATCCCCCTGGAGACCATGAGCCTCTCAAAGATTTTGCCACATAAGCTGGCTCCACTGAGCCCCTTGGATTTCAGGACCTCGTGTTCACAATTCATTCATTCGCTCATTCATTGCGATTTCCCGCCTTCCACACAGCCCTCATCTCCCTACCCCTGCTGCTTTATTTTTCCCCCACTGCACTTATCTTCTGACAGCCCAGATATTTTACTTATTTATTCTCTTTTTCTTTCTTCCTCTACCAGAACCCTAGCTTTCCAAGGGCTGGATTTTGTGATGTTGTTCACTGTTATTTGCACACATGTG
>JAQZBX010031156.1:0-26467 GCA_029593785.1 Cabassous unicinctus
GGGGGATAAATAAATAAAATAAATAAAAAAAAAAAGAAAAGAAATTTGGTAGTCATCAAATTTGAGAGTTAAATGTATATGACAAATTGCCAAGTAACATGAAAAGAATTACTGAAAGTCATTTAAAAGTTTTATCTTTAGTCATTAAAACAATAGCAGTATAGGGTTTTGGTAAGTTTGGGGGGGTGGTTAATCTATCTAAAACTATAATTTGGTACTTCAGTGCTTATTTGGAAAGTAGGTAAGAAATCCCTAGCAGGATAATCTGAGAAAGCCACTAGATAAATATATTTGTTTTGTATAAAGTATCACTTCTATCTTTGTTGTTTTCCTGCTTTTATTCCTTTAATTCTTTCCTCAACATTGTGCTGCTGGAGAATGAAAAAGGTGGAGAAAAGTGAAAATAGCACTGCCTCTGATTTGTGATAAACTATAGGGGCTTGGCCCTAATATTTATGGCTGGCTCAGAATTCAGAGGTATTTGCCATGGTTGTGGACTTGCTGTAAATCAAAAGGGCTGACTCCATCACAGCTGTTACAATGTGCTGTTTGCCACCTTTTTGTAGTCCAGAGTGACTGACCACAGGAAATGACAGCTGTACTAGGAGTCGTGGATGTCCTCCAAGAGTGCTCATCTGTTTTTCAGTACAAATGTTTTAGCTCTTCTCTCTCTGCCCAGGCTTAAAAAACAAAAAAATCATGTCTATATCTGTATCTACATACCAGGGTTTTGTTTTTGTGTTTTTTTTTTGCCTTGAAAATGTTAGCAATGAAGAACTATATTTTCCATGTAAGACACAATAAAACTGATGGCAATTTCTGTGATTCCAAGGAACTGAAGTCCTGTTGTGGTATTTGATGTTCTGAGCTGTGATTTTCATTGCTGTTCTTCAAACTGTCTCCTCATTTAAACCTTCTCCCTAAAAACTAATGGCTTTCACATTCCGAGTCCAAGTTTTCATTGAGCTCTTTAGAGAATGGTTAGGATGAAAGCCAGGCAAAGGCTCCTCCTGGTTTATTACGGTGGTCACTGCAGGATTAGCACCAGATGTTAGACACCTGGAATGAAGCAGACGTGATCTATGCTCAGAAGCTTGATGGCATTCTTATGCATTTGGAGAAACAGTAGAGCATTTCTTAAATGTTTGATTCAGTGGAGGCCATCTGACAGCAAGAATACATTGAGAGTGGGGGAAGGGATGAAGAAAATAGGATATCTTTATTACTGAGGTAGGGATAAATTCTCTCTCGATGGCCCTTTTTGGAACAACTAGTCATTTATGCTCACTGTTGGAAGTGAAGGCCAGAGCCAATGGAAACAAACTTGGAGTATTGTTTCCTTCTGTGAAACTTAATAATGCTAAAGGAGTTCCAAGAAGAGACAGGTAGATTTATAGCATATTGAAATGGAAAGAAATAAAGAAATAACTTTATGTAACAGGGTTATGGCACAAAACCCATAAAACCTAGGACATTTAAAGTATAGTCTGAAATAGAATCTTGAACATGTCTCATTGTGGGTGGCTAGTGCATGGCCCTGCATGAAACATGATACACTAGTACAAATCTCATAAAAATAATTCAGGCTTTCTTTGGGAATTTCAGGTTTTTCTCTTCAGCTTAACATTGCTTTAGCTTTAAAACAAGATTTAGCTAAAGAATATACAATTCTAATGTCTTTGTATTATGGGAAGGAGTCTAATAAAATTCTGAAGAGCAAGACTTTTAAAGTAGTATACTGTAAATATCATTACCATTAAATACGCAGAGAGCCCCTCCTCCCCAAATATTGGTTATTGAGCTTAAAAACCCAAAAACAAAGCAAATCAAATGAAATGGGCTTATGAAGAGAGTTAATGCATAACGTGTGATTAGTACATTTGTCTTACACAAGTTTAGAGACTTGTTTATAACATCTCTTGCTGTTTAATTTTGCTACTTTTGCTGGAGTTTGTGCCGACTCAGAAGGATGAGTAGAAGGTACTTGTACAATCCTTCTAAGCTTGAAACAGCTCTAAAAGGGTTCAAACTTCATACCAATAAGTTGACAACATCTTGAAGATTAATTACTCATTTCTTCCTTCTTCAGTCCTTTTCCACCCTCCCTTCTTTAAAGGAAGAAAGAAAAGAAAAAAAAAAAAAAAGCCTGCAAGAATATCAAGGTTATCTTTCAACTGATCAATTAAATGCCAAATTTCTGTACTGGTTATTCAGTGAATGTATGTTTAGATTTACAGTTGTGTTAAAGATATTTGGAACCTAATTATCTGGTAGTGAGGGATTATATATATATTGGTCTTTAAGTCTGAAATGTTCTACAGCTGAGACTGATATAAGAGTACCTACTCTTGGTTTCTTGTCTTAACTTTTAAGACCTGGAAAGGAAGATCATCTTATCTGTTCCTTCATAGCAAATTCTCTGTCCTTTCAAAGCAACCTTGAAATGTGTAACTCTCCTTTTAATTTTATGATGATGATGATTTTGTTTGTTTATATTTGTGAGGGATCTTGGATTTGGTACCAGCTCCAAGATTAAATTGATCCATTTTTTTCTTTTATTTTAGACCAGGGGTTCTTAACCCCAGGGGTCTGTGAGCTTGAATTTAAATTAAAAAAAAAAAATTATTCTTGTGGGGACATGTTGGTACAAGTGTGATATATTTATTAAATAATACACAGTATATTGTGGACTTAGTAAGGGGTCCGTGGTTTTCACCTGACTGGCAAAGGGGTCCGTGGAACAAAAAAGGTTAAGAACACCTGCTTTAGACTATTGTGGTTCATAATAGTGGCCAAAGCTTTTCCCTTGGGTCATCCCATAAAAATAAACATTTTATATCAGTAGCTCTCATATATAAAGGTATTTTAGTATTTTTAAATGTTAATAAATGGATTTTTTTTAAAGCTTGGACAAATGAATGTGTTTTTTTCAAAACTTTATTTAAAAAGTAAAAAAAATTTTCTTAATTATTTTTCTATGTAATAACCAGTATAATCCTTAATGGTTCAGATTAAAATAATAAAACTGCATTTATGATATTTGAATTTTGTATCTTTAAAATTTTAGATTTAAGTTCAGGAAAATGCAATTTTAAGGGAATTATTAGATCATTTGCAAAACTAGGTCATGTATAATTCTTCCTAGTACCAAGCTCTTTAAACAGAATGACATGTTTTATCAAGAATAAAAAGGAATTTTAAAGTGTGACCTAGGAGACAAGCAAGTAACTGAGCCTGCACACTTCAAGTTGGACTAACCTGTTAGATTGTCTTTAATAAGCTGAGCCCTGCTTTTTAGCTGCTTAGTTGGGTCTTTGAAATTTGCTTTACTCCAGATAGACTTTTACTTATCATTAGGACTTGGGTGCATTCCTGTTATCTACTCAACATGGATTTGTCTTAGAAGGTCAGAAAATCCTCGGTGTCAATTTTTTTCTATTTGTCTGTAAATGGAGGCTTTTAATTCATATATCTTGTAAAAAAATCATTCATATGAAATTACCACCATTTATGTCAGCCTTGATTTTTAAGTCTCATTTAATATGGAGCTAATCTTTTGTCCGTGGACTATTTTCTCTGCTGATAGAAAGTCAATGGAAAGATGCTTCTCTATACTCATCTATTTGTGGATTTCCAGGAATCTTGTGGCTTGGGGGCTTCCTGGTTATGGTTTTCTCTGATTTACGTGTTTTCTCTTGCTTCTGATACCCACCCTGTCTCCACTTTCTGTTATAGAGTGAAAATGGAGCAAGGGGCAGGGAAATGCACTGGACCAGGAGTCGTGAGCCAAACTCTTTGTTCTGATGTTATTTCTGTGTAATTTGGCTGATTCAACTGAAGAGTTCTTAATAATGATCTTATGTTTGCTTTTTTAGGTTGCTTCCCCAAAACTTTGCTTGGGAATAATTTTTTTTTTTTTTTACAAATGTTACAAAAATGCAAACACTGCCAACAAAACCTTGAAACTTCTATTTGATTTCTTTTGTGATGTCGCTGTGACTTTTTCTTTAATTTGGAAAATGATGCAGGAAATTTCATTTCTGTGGGATTTTATTTCATGGTTCTTTTGAAAATGAGTTGGGCCTAAAGTGGATTTTTATAATCACTCTACGTGAATCATTTCTTCTGTGGAAAGCCGGATCTTCTCTCCCACTGTGTAGCCTCATCTAGTCTCCTTGAAGTGCAGTGCTAGGAGGGTTGATAATGAAATGCGGTCCTGCTTATCACACTCAGTAAAGGGCTCAGAGAAAATGGGGAAAAAAATCAATCCCATAGGAACTTCTTGATTGTTAGCTATCCATATTTAACCCCCATGTATTTAAAATGGAAATGAGATATCTCAGGGTTTTAGTTTGTGATTTACACAAGATGTCACTGCTTCCTTTGTGATGGGAATATTTTACAGACCAACTGCTGACCTGTTTGGGAAGCTCTCAGCCTATCGCCCCAGGTCTGATGTAGTTTCTTCATATTTCTTTCCAAACTCTCAGCAGTGCATTGCAGTAGCTTTGATTCTTCAGGCTTCAAAGGGTGCCCCTTCCAGGGCCAATCTTCCGAAAGGAAAAAAAAAATCAGTGTAGGGGAATAAACAGCTCATAAAAGAAAGAGCAGCTAGCTATCCCTCTGGCAGTTCTTACTATAGTCAGACAATTAATAGGAAATTTACAAATCAGTAAAACCAAGACTTTGCAAAGCCAAGAAAATATCAATTTGTTGTTACAAAATCCCCACTTGGAGTACCAATCTTAAATATTCCAGCTTCTAATTGTTTTATCATAGATAAAGCAGCTTATATAAAATGCATAATAATGAAATGCTCAAACTCAAGCTCCCTCTTGAGTTTGTGAGCCTTGTTGAGGTTCTCATTATAATTTACAGAAAACTTTATGCCTATATAATCTCCAATTAGTTATTTCTCTAAGTTATAATTAGTGAGTGACTCTCATTTGTGAATCCTGCCATAACCACAAGGTCCATTTTATGGTTTGGTAATTAAGTCCTTCTACCATGTCTACCAAGTGCCTTTGTCCCTTTGTTGAGGAGAGAACTGATATATAAGAAATTACTCAAAGTAATAGAACTAATAAAAGACTAGGATTTAGCATGTCTAATTGGTTGTTTAGTTTATTAGCCAAGACATTAAAAAAATGAATTGGCATCTTTCAAAAGATTATTAGTTAGGGGAGCAGATGTGGCTTGAGTGCCCGCCTCCCACGTGGGAAGTCCCCGGTTCGGTTCCTGGTGCCTCCTGAAAAAAACAAACAACAAGCAAAACAAATGAAAAAGCTAACTCAGGGTTGCTGATGTGGCTCAGTGGTTGAGTGCTGGCTTCCCACATACAAGGTCCCAGGTTCAATCCCTGGCCCCCGGTATCTCAAAAAAAAAAAAAAAAGATTATTAGTTTAAAAGAACTGTAAATAAATATTGATGTCTAGTTAATTATATGCATGCTGAAATGTTTTGGAGTAGAGTGTACTGATGTCTGTAGTTTATTTTTAAAATTCATCAAACAAGTAAGATAGATGGGTGGATGGATGAATAGATTGATAGGTACATAACAAAATAAATATAACAAAATGTGAATCATAGAATTCTATGTGGTGGGTTTTATGGATATTCTTTCAACTTTTCTACAGGTTTGAAAATGTTTATAATATAATGTTGCAAAAAATGGTATATTTGACTTTGTATTTCAGAAACTATGGACTTTACTCTGGTTTCAGAAAACCATAGACTTCCTCAATTTGGGATTGTAAAAATACATATTTGTGATTTTTAGGATGATAATTTTCTAGAAATAACATTGTATTTTTGGATGATAGTGAACTAATAGATAATCCTCCAGTTTGCTATTTCTGACATAAGTAACAGGAAGTAGCTAACTTTTATACTTCTTTACAACTTCTAGGCCAGCAATTATTGAGCCCTGAAATTCAATTCAAACATTCTGCTCCGGAGATTCTGAAATTTTGATTTTTTTTAAGGAAAGGCAATTTCTGACTTTTCTCATAAATTTGATAAAAGGAAAGCTAATATGAGATTGGTAGTCCAGTAGGAAATGGAACTCAATTTTACATTTTAAAAATCATTTTATGGCATTAAAAATGACAGAGGTTAGAAACAAAGCTCTTATTCTTTTATTGAACTAGAATTGAAAGTGGCAGAAAATCATTCTGATTCTAGTGCAGTAAATGTTATCACTAAAACATGTTCAGGGGATATTAGGACAGTCTCTCAAGCACGGGAGACAAAAGTTCACAAAACAAGAACTGATTTTTCTGTCTTTATCTTGAAATTATTAGATGTACAGGAGATGAAAGTGTCTTAGCTCTAAAAGGACAGAGGATGGAGTATGTGTTGAAAATAATAATGTCTCCAGTCTGGAGAGAGGTAAAATGGAGAGAGTATGTAGAATGGGTGTCTCAGCAGTGACGGGCACGCAGATGGAGTCCATAGGGACAGGGGAGTCAGCATCCGAACCAGCCCTAGGACCGAGGAATCCACGACCAGAGAAGAGTGTGAGAGCGAAAATAGTGAGGAAGCAAGTGATACTATTCATTAAAAGAATAACTTCTTGAAGATATTATTTAAGAAGGAGATTGAACCAGAGCTGTCAGTAGCTACTTTATTTTGCAAATCCGGTAGGAGAGAAGTTTTAAGTCCATTTGGGAATAAACAATAATTTTTGAGTGTGCGATGTGATTATTCTTCAGAATTTTGTGTAAATGGAGCAGGTTGGTAGGCATATGTTTGCTGATCCTAAAATGATTAAAATTCAGAATAAGTAAGACTCTTGTGAAATTGAGTTTTCAGGTTCCAGCCAGTGTTCTATACTGCCATATGGCATAACTAGAATTAATTGCTGTTCCTAGTCTCTTGTTCTTTTACCAAATATTTAGGTGCCTTGTTTGGAATATTAGAGGTTTCACAGAAGTATTTAATCACATGAGATAGATGTTTGACATATTCATGAAAGCAATGTGTGTAGCTAATAGTTGCTTAGAAGAAAAGCCCCTTATGAGGTTTTCTAGCTGCCCCACCCCCCTTTTAAATTAGAAAAATGGATACCTAGATAGGAAGGTCAGCAAGGAAAGGAGGAAAGACTTTCAGAATGTTATAGTTCAGTGTAAATAGAAAAGGTAAAGCAAGGAATCCTTTCTGCTGTAGTCTCCAGCTCCCTGATCCTCAAAGTGTGGCCCGTGGACCAGCAACATCAGCATCACCTGGGAGCTCATTAGAAATGCAGAATCTCAGGCTCCATCCACTCAGACCTACTGAATCAGAATCTGCATTTTAATAAGATTCCAAGGTTATTCATGTGCACATTAATGTTTGAGAAGCACTGCTTTAACACATCAGACACTTTCAAGTTCACTTTAAATTCGGTTTCTCGGAACTCAGAATACATATTTCTGGAGATTATAAACTCTTTAAAGGCATGGATGGTATTATGTTCATTTGAAAAAAATGTTTCTAGCCTGTTGCTGGTTATGGTATGAGCTCAATAATAAGAGTTGAATGAATGGGGAAAAACTGTTGTAAATGTGTTTTAGGCCCCAGGCTGAACCTTAGAACAACAGGAGACCCTCTTTATTCGGATATTTATTTTTCAGTAGCCAGCCCTCAAATTCTTAATCCAGAGATAAAGATGCTTTTTTTTTATTGAGTGTTGGGGGATACAGAGTCATTTGAAAAGATCGTGTCCATCTCTTCAAATGTCTTCTATCATAACATTTCTCTGATGTTCGAATTAGAACTCTGATGAAAGATTACAGGACTGCTGACCATGTATTGGAGTTCTGTTGGAGCATGGATGGCAGCTTGTTCCCGCTGTTTTTGTGACTTGTCAAGAACCCTCTGCCTTTGATCATCCATTTATCCTCATTCAGCTCCGTATTTCCTAAGCTTTCCCTTTCTCATCTTTCCTGATCACCTGTCTTCTAAAACTTTCCCTGTGCACCCCAGAGTGCATGTCCTGTTATAGTCAAATTCCACTGAGTCCTTAACCTCTTTTCTCCATCTATTGCCTAAACTAAAACTTGGCTTTCCCACAGGACACAGTTTTGCTTGCGGTCATTTAAAGTAGAATTTGCTCATTTTCCGGAAATGCTGTTGGCATTCTTCAAGAAACTTACTGTCACTTCTAGGCTTTCACTATTCCATCTTGTCCAAAACCTCTCTTCTTTTGAGATTTGTCTGCATGCGTTACAAATCTCTGTTCCTCTGTTGTCTTTTGAGGTCAGAGTCTCTCTCTCTCACACTATTAGCTGCAGCATCGACTCCCAGTTGTCATTTTCACTCCTCTTGCCAGAGACCCCTCTTTCTTATATTTCAGTCCCCCCCCATTACATCTCTCCTTGTTATAAATATGCTTAAGTCTCTCCTAATATAAAGAAAACCACTATGCCCTATACAATGATTCCTTCCCTAACAGCTATCTTTTATCTGTTCTTCTATAGACAAACTTGAAATAGACGCCTAGACTAGCCATTTCTGGTTTTCCATTCCCTGGTCCCTATAATCTAGCTTCTGCTCCTATCAAGTTGTGCTTGCTAAAGTACCAGTAATTGGGATTGCCACACCCATGTGACACTGTTCAGTCTTTGTCTTATTTTGACTTTCTGCATCGTGACACTGTTGATCACTTCCCTTTTTTCTCAAAAATTGAAAAACAAAACTCTGCCTCCCTTGGTTGCCATGAAAATAGTCTCTCCTGGTTTTCCTTCTTCCTTGCATCTGTGCTCTTGTTTAGACTCCTGCTTGAGCTCATTTTTCTACCCTGTCCTCTTCAGTGTTTTTCCTTAGGCTTGTCTCTTTACTTACCGCTTTCTCCTTAGGCAGCTTTTTACATGCTTGTAGCTCCATACCTTCTCCTGTACATGGAGTTACAATTCTACAGCTTAGCTGCAATTCTTTCTCCAAATCACCAGACAGCATGTTGGATAGATTCTTCTAGCTGTCTCATAGATACCTCAAACTTCACAAAGCTGGGGCAGCCCCCACTGAATGCCTACTCAACAGCCCCCTTCGTCCTTTTTGGCCAAAAGAACCCCACCAGCCCAGGCATGAATCCTGGTTGATAAACCATTCTGCTTTGCCAGTAGTTGGTCTGCTGTAGACACAAAATATCATTTTGGCTAAAGAAATATAAGGAGAAGACTTCTGATGACCTCTCACATGACAGAATTATGCTTGACAGCAATATGTTTGAAAAGCAGTAGCCACCTTAAAACTTAAGGGTGGACATTGCTGACCGTCTGACGTGTGAGAGAAAGACGGGATGCTCCTGGGTCCTTCATGAGGTTGTTGGGCTCCTGTTCCAACCCTAGAATCACCTGTCGCCAGACTTTTAGTTATGTAGAAAAAATAGTCTTTTACTAGTTTCAGGGCCTGTCAGTCTGGTATTCTGTTACTTGTAGCCAAAAGAAATCCTTACCAATTCAGTGTCCAGACCTGAATTACTTATCTCATATTCTGTTCACCCCTGAAATTCTGTCTTCCATACTCCAGGGCTCCCAAGGCAGACTCATCTTTCTTCACTCCACACCTACTGACGATGCATATTGATTCTTCAACCTAAATCTGTCTTCTCCTTTCTATTCCCTTTGTCACTGCCTAAACTTTACCCTTCATAAAGTGTTACTAGAGAATTGCAAAATTCTCATTTCTGGTCCCTTGCTTCAAGTCTCTCTCTCTGTTCCAGTTTACTCCATTCCTCCATTCTGCTGAAAGAGCAAACTTTTTAAAAAAGGTAATTTAGTTATTCATGCCATAGAAGACCATTTATTGATGTGGATTGATAAGGTGTACTATAAATGAAAAAGTAGATAGGAAAATATATAAAATTGCACAAAGAAAAATGTCTGAAAAAATATACACCAAAATGTTAATGTTAGTGATTTCTGGCAAGTAGAGTTTGAGTGATTTTTAATTTCTTCTTTTTATTTATTTAAATTTTCCAACTTTATGCCATGTATGTATTTAATCACAAGTCACTGATATCAGAGTCTTTACTGTTTTACAAAGGGGGAAGTGAGTAAGAGCAGAAGGATGTTTAGTATCCAGTGGGAAAGGAATTAGCACTGAGGGGAAAAGAGTTCTGGAAAGAGGAAACCAAACCGTATGGCCTTGAGTCACTTCTGTACAAATAAATAGCTGTATTTGGAGGTATTTTACTCTATGCCTAACCACATACACACACATACAGATACAAGGAAGTGAAATTATTTTTGAGCCATATGAATACAGCAGTCCTTTAAGTACTTGATAATATTTCTGAAGTATGTTTTCTTTTTCTTTTTTTAAAATAAAGGAAGTTCATTCTCAAGGTCTTCATTCAATGAGGTATCACTGACTGGGAACAACTTCCATTTCTTATGTATTATCCCTCTGCTCTGTGCTGAAATGACCCAGGATGAACCCTCCATTATAAAAGAATTCTCTATGCTCTGTGTTACTATTTAGTAAAACATTTGTGTTTGTGGGACCAGTTTTTCAAAGTGATGGTGCTTGAGTAAACCATTCACTTCCAGCTTCTTAAAACATGAGTCACCGTGATTGATTTTTATGTTTGTCATAAAGAGAAATAGAATCCACTAAAAGCAGGCTGTAAGTGTGAGGATTGCAGACAGGAAGCAGTTAATTTACTTAACAAATATGTATTGGCTATTTGTTTACTCTCTGTTGGGCACCATGTCAGGTGATCAAAAGAGTGTCAGATAAGTGGAGCGGGTGTAGCTCAGTAGTTGAACACTTGCTTTGCATGTTCGAAGTCCCTGGTTCAATCCCTGGTACTGCCTTAAAAAAAAAAAAAAAAGAGTATCAGATAAAATATAATCCCTGTTTTTCAAGAGGTTCTTAGGTCTGTGAGTGGCCAGACTCATGAATTAAACCAGCATGGAGACCACTGCCCACAGATATCTTCCCCAGAAGGGCTGAAATGTTTGGCTCCAATTTGTTACATGCCTGGAATTTCACCATTTTGTGATTCATTTGGGCCCATCATTCTCTTTAAAATACAAATCCATTAGCACTATTCAATAATTTCCTTCTAACTCTTGCTTGACATGGCTGCACTGAGGAAATTCACTGGCCAAGCTTGTTGAATCCCTATTATGTGCAGCACACAGTGCTTTTTATAAAAGTAACAGAAGATCCTTTTCCTCAGAAAGAATGTAAGCTTTAGAAACTCTTACCTCTGAAATTTAAGAATAAATTCATATAAATTCTTTATATGAATGTTAAATTTCTTGAACTCGATAGCTGTACGTATTACGATGATTACATAAGTGAATGTCTTTGTTCTTAGGAAATGTACATGCAAGTGTTAAGTGTTAGAAGACCACCATGTATGCAATCTACTCTCCAAGGTTGATAGTATAGATAGATAGATACAGACAGACAGGCAGATAGATACAACAAATGTGGCAAAATGCTACTAGTGGTAAATTTGAGTTCTGTGTATTGTTTTTGTATTATTTTTGCAACTTTCCTGTAAGTTTGTAGTTATTTCAAACTAAAGAGTTGAAAAAAAAAAAAAGGAATAATAGTCACAGCCAACATTTATCATGCGTGTACCAAGTGCCAGGCCCTGTGTCAAGGGCTTTATGTGTACTTAGTTAATCCTCACAACAGGTATATGAGGTGGACGTTTATAATCTCCATTTAGCAGATGTGAAAACTGAGGTTCAGAGAGGTAATCAACTTGATCAAAGTTACACAGCTAG
Source organism: Cabassous unicinctus (assembly GCA_029593785.1). Lineage (NCBI taxonomy): Eukaryota > Metazoa > Chordata > Mammalia > Cingulata > Chlamyphoridae > Cabassous > Cabassous unicinctus. The sequence goes on from JAQZBX010031156.1 coordinate 11,727, forward strand.
TGGGTTCTGGAATTTGAATTTGAATCTCAATTTCTTCATAAAAAGTGAATAATGCCACTTCATTCATTCATTCAATAAAGGTTTACTGAACATATACTATGTGCAAAGCATTTTTGTTGTAAACAAGTCTCAGTCCTCATGTAACTTATTTTCTTCAGTAGGATAATCTGACCGATCATGCAGCAAACCCACCTCGTAGGGTTGTTGTTATGCATATAAAAGTTCCCAAAACAATGTGTGTCACAACACAAATATTTCCAAGAAACTTACAACTCAGTGGAAAAGATAAAACACACACACACACCTGGGAAGCAGATGTTGCTCAAGCAGTTGGGTTCCTGCCTACCTCATGGGAGGTGCCAGGTCCAGTTCCCAGTGCCTCCTAAAGAAGACAAGCAAGACAATGAGCTGACGCAACAGGCTGGCACAGCGAGCGACGCAACAAGATGACACTGTGAGGTGACGCAATGAAGAGACACAGCGAGGAAACACAATGAGAGACACAATAAGCAGGAAGCAGAGGTGGCTCAAATGATTGGGTACCCCCCTCCCACATGGGAGATCCTGGGTTCAGTTCCCGATACCTCCAAAAAGAAGACAAACAGGGAGCAGACAGTGAGTGCAAACAATGAGGGGGAGGGGGGTGAAATAAAGAAATAAAATAAATCTTAAGCACACACACGCACACACACACATACCTGGGGAGCAGATGTAGCTCAAGTGGTTGAGTGCTTGCTTCCCATGTATGAGGTCCCAGGTTCGATCCCCAGTACCTTCTAAAAAGCAAACACAAACAAATGAAAAAACCAGCTCTCATTGGGGAGTGGATGTAGTTCAGTGGTTGAGTGCCTGCTTCCCATGTATGAGGTCCTGGGTTCAATCCTCGGTACCTCCTAAAAAAAAACAAAAGCAAGCAAACAAACACACACACACAATAACTATAATTCAGAATATATCATGGCAAAAGGTTTTGAAGAGGTACACACAGATAGTACTGTGAAAGTCCAGAGAAACTAGAAATCACTTCTAGTTGGTGGGCTGTGGGAAGCCTTCGTGAATAAGATAACATCTTAAATCATGGAAATGAGATTTTTTACTGGGTTTGGGGAGGAGAGGTAGATAATTTGGGGACATACAGCATGGAGTAGGGATGGGCAAGCTGAGGTGGGATGCTTTAGTTGGGAGCTGTGGACAACAGATGGGCTCTTGGTACTTCGGCTGAGGCCACTGGGAGTTGGGAGATGGTTGCAAAGGGAGAGGGGATAAGAATGTCCAAGGCTGCTTATGTGCCCTATGCCTAGTGAAGGGAAACCAGTCTTTTCTCCTTCTCTTGCTCTGAGGACACCAAGCTCATGTTTATATTCTGGTTTTGCTTCATTATGGGCTTCATAGTCTTTGTGGAGAGCCAGGTGACCTAACCTCTTTTCAGAACTTTAAATCTATGGGAAAATACATTCTAAATAACTGACTTTATGCTTCAACTTTTGAAATGTGATTGGTTTGTAAATTGAAGAATTTTTTTTTTTTTTTACTAAACTTCAGATCTTTTAACACAATTTATTAGGTTTGACACTGACCCAGAAAACTTACTCCTGTCCATGACTTTTTTTTGCTAAAAAATGTGTAGCAAGCTCCAAACAACTAGTTTAGAAATGAACTTTTGGAACATAGTCTATGATAGAACAAGGGACTGCCTGTTAGAATCCCCTTAACCCTTGGTATTTTGGTTTGCCAATGGTTGCCAATGCAAAATACCAGAATTGGGTTGGCTTTTATGATGGGAATTTATTAGTTTGATGCTTACAGTTCCAAGGCTCTGAAAATGTCCAAATCAAGGCATCATCAGAGATGCTGTCTCACCAAATGTCAGCTGCTGCTGGTGATCCTGGACTCCTGCCACATGGCAAGGCAAAATGGTGGCAGGTCTCTGCCTTCTCCTCCAGATTCACTTTCTCCCCGAGCTCAGCTATGGGCAGTCAGGCATACGGCTCGTCTCTCCCCTCTCCTCCAGGCTTCATTGCTTCAGCTCCACTGATTCCAGCCTCCGGCCTCCCTCTCAGTCTTGGGGTTTCTCTATCTTTCTACAGCTGCAGGCTATCCTGGACTCCTTTCTGTCATGGCAGGGTAAAATGGTGTCTCTCTCTTTTGTGTTTCTGCAGCTTCTTCCGTTTATAAAGAGTTCCAGCAAGAGGGCGGAGACCCAGCCTGGGTCACGCCTCAGTGAAGTACTCCAGTCAAAGGCCCCCAACTGAATTCAGTCCAATCAAAGGGCCCCTCAATCTAGTCAATCTAGTTCAGTTAGGGAACTGAAGCAATCTAATAAAAAAGATCTAATCAAGAGGTCTCTTAACTGAATCTAACCAAAATGTCCTGCCACATACAATAGGTTTACAGACACAGGAATGGGTTTGCTTTAAGAACAGTATTTTCTGGGGTCCACAAAAGACTCAAACCAGGACAATTGGTAAAATATCTGTGTCCTCTGTAGTGTTTTCTGAACTATATGCGAATCATCTGGGGATCTTGTTTTAAAAATACCGATTTTTAGACCCTTACCCTGGAGAGGTTAATTCACTAGGTTTGGGGTGGAGCCTGGGAATTTATGTTCCAATAAGGGCTCCAGGGCATGCTTACCACCAGGCAAGTATGTAAACAACTTCATCAGAAGACCCTGGCTTTTCTCAGGTATGAGGCTACTTTGGTTTTCAACTGAACTTTAACAATGAAAGGAAAGAAAGAGGGATTTGGTTGAGAATTGTGAATACAGGTGAGAATGGTCCCTCAGTATGGTTGGGGATGACTGACAGGAAAATCTTACCAGCAGGTCTTAGGACCTGTGAGTAGCTGACAACATTTCAACATAATTAGCTTCTGGGGTGAGTAGATGGCAATATGGTCAGTAGAAATAGCCTTGGTCCTTCCGTTTGCCTGTTTTTTTGTCTGCTGCCTTTTGTCCTTCCCTGTGGCCCAGCAGCATCTCAAGACATTTCTGATGCTGGAGAACCCCTGGAAGTGGGACAGAACTGGAAGGCCTGGGATTGACAGGTTGATCTGCTAGGAACCCTGGACCTGGATTGATAATGCCGAAGAACTGGTTGCATAGTCGTTAGCCTTTAGATTAAAGTCAGTTCCATTTTTTATTATTTGGATAATTGGGTACCTTATGTAAGGGAGCTATAAGGACTGCACAAATAAATAAATGGTAAAGAATGATACTTTAGTGTAGAATCTTGTACAATTAGGAAAAAAGCCAAACTGAGGGCAGAAAAGCTATATTCTGGAACAAGGAGATTGATATGAATTTAGGAAAAGTATGCGAAATTTAAAAATGGTGTCTAAATTTCTGTACACATCTCATTTCTCAACGGGAAGAAAGTATACATCTATGGACAGGAGTTTTATAAAAATTTCAGTAATTCATTGTAGCTCTTACCAGTAGAAGCCTGTTTTCTAGATTTTTTTTCCCCTTCTGATTTTGGTGCAGTATGGATGAGTGAAATAATATGGTATCTTTAATTAGGATTCTGTTGTTATTTTTCAATTATTCTGTGTCAGTAGCTTTAGCATTTGTATTAAATCATTTTCTTCATGAAAGCTTTTAACGTGGACACAAATTGATTGTATTTATATATTGGATTCTTGCCACTGCAATGTGTATTCAGTTGTGTCTTTTGAAGTATATTTTTGCTGGTCATCTTGTGGTTGGTCTTTGAAGCCAGTCGTCAGGGAAAAAAATTCTTAGCTTGGATGAAGGTTTTAATTTAACAAACCTTTCTTATTTTATCTTTCTCTTCTTCCCTTTCTTCCCTTCCCTTGGTTTTCTTTCTTTTCCCCCCTTTTGCCTTCATGTAAGTAATTTAGAGGAAAATGAAGGCACTCCCAGCTTATTTGGAATGAAACCCACACTCCCTAGCCTTGCAGACAGGGCCTCATATGTCTCACCCTCTGCCTGCCTACCTGTGCCTGAAATGTACTCTTCACTCCTAGTATTCAGATAGGCATTGCTGTTTCTCTGTTGTTGCCTCCATTCACTTATTTAATAAGCATTTATTGAGTACAAGCTATTATGCTACTGCCCCTTTAGTGTTCAATGACATAAAGAGACAAGAAGATACTGCAATGGAAAGGGGCATGGAAGGAAGTGCTGGCAGGGAGAGCAGCAACCTGTGAGAGCAGGAGTTGTGAGTAGTATACTGGGGAAGACCTGAGGGCTGGGGTGAGCCACTGAAGGAGGTAAGCAGAGGAAACAGACTGGGTTTGCGTTTTAGGTCATTTAACTAATGGTGGTGCTAATGGCAAACAGCTGACATGTATTGGATGCTTACCAGCTAAGGGACCTAGTACTTAGGTCTTTAAGTAAGTAATCTCACTTAATGCTCCCAACACACACACGAGGAAGGTATGATTATTATTTCTATTTTAAAGGTGAGAAAACCGAGGCTGCAGTTAAGTAACTTGTTTAAAGAATCACAGCTAGTAGATGGAGGAGCTGGGACTCCAACCCAGAACTGTCTGCAAGGCCTTTGCCCTTTACTGTCACTGCACTGCCTTCTCCATCAGCACTGAGGAGAACGGAGAGGGCAGGATGATGGCAGGAAGACCACTTAGGACATCGTTATATTAACCTGGATGAGGCATTTTGAAGACCTGAATGAATCCAGTGCCTGTAGAGATGGAGAGGAGATAGATGGAAAAGGTATGAAGGGAGTAGAATCTATAGATCTTGGTGACTGGTGGGATTTACATAGTAATAAAGAAAGAGGTAAGGACGATTCCCAAATTTCTGTTGGGTGGATGGTGACATCATTCATTAGGATCGAGAACACAGGCAGGAGAGGTGCTGGGACTTATGGGACAAAGGACAGTTGTACTCCTGAGAGAGAAGAGTGGACCATCTTCTACTTTTAAGTGTTTTAGTTGATTATTAAAAGTATTTAATATGCGCAGGTGCTACAGTCAAGCCTTTGGCCATTCGTTTCTTCCCTGGCCAGCCAGAGGCTTGTGACCTGTCCCTCCAGTCTTCTCTCATGCTCTTCTCCTTACATCCTACACGCCTAGAAAAACCTCAACCTTGGATCATTTCAACTGTCCACCTTCTCTGTTCCTATTCCTGGGCACCTAACAGTGTTGAGAAAAATTATGCAATTGGATTGTTGCCACAGTAAATCTTAGTCTCCAACCTCAGCTGATTCCTTAATGATGCCTGGTAGTTATTTTACATGTCCCGTGTTGGCAACTGTATTAGTCAGCCAAAGGTGTGCTGATGCAAAATACCAGAAGTCTGTTGGTGTTTATAAAGTTGTATTTATTTGGGGTAGAAGCCCACAGTTACCAGGCTATAAAGCATAAGTTACTTCCCTCACCAAAGTTTATTGCCACGTGTTGTAGCAAGACAGCTGCCGACGTCTGTGAGGGTTCAGCCTTCATGGGTTCCTCTCTTCCTGGGGCTCTGTTTCTCTCCAGGCTCAGCTCCTCTGTTTCCTCCACAAGGTCAGCTGAAGACTATGAGGCTCTCTAGACTTTGCGTCACTCCACAAGGCCAGCTGTGAACTGTCAGGTGAATGGCTCGTCTCTTTTACCGGGGCCTGCTCTCCTTCCTCACGACCAAGCTCCTCTGCATGCATATACTTCCCGGGGCTCCAACTCAAGACTCCGCATCAGAACTCCAACTTAAAAAAAAAACTCCAACTCTGTCCCTTGCCATGTCTTTTATCTTTGAGACCCCACCCACCAAGGGGCAGGGCTCAACGCCCTAGTGACATGGCCCAATCAAATCCCTAATCATAACTTAATCATGCCCAGATGAACAGACCAGTTTACAAGCATAATCCAGTATCGTGCTTGGAATTCATAACTATATCAAACTGCCAAACTGCTACAGCATCCTTTCCAGTTTTCCTCCATGATTTTTTCCCCAAAACCCATAGCAGTCTTTACCTCACCACATTGCCTCTCACTTTGCCACAGGAGAAAACAAAGACCTATTCTATTTCACAGAGGAAACAGAGACCTTCACTTTGGAACCTACTTAGAACCCTGCCCTGCTCCCTCCTCAAACATATCTGCTTTGGTTGTACAGCCAGTCGCCTGCCACCTGCTCTGCTGATGGACCCAGCTGGCCCCTCTGCCTCCCTCTGCATCCTGGACCTGGCCTCCTGGTGACTTCTCACCTGCCAGGCATCTTCCTCTGTCTGATCGCAAATCCTCCTTCAGCAACTCTCATCTCTAGGGAGTAAGATGGGTTCTGGTGTTAGCCAGAGCTGGGCTCTTCTAGTCCCAGTCTCTTACCATTTTTGTGCTTTAGGCAATCATGCCACTTCTACACAATCTGACTCATCCACAATTTGGGCTTTCTGTGTTCTTAGTCCTTCAAAGAGTGTCTGGCAAATAGTGGAAGTTTATTAATGTTTGAGAGAATGAATGTAGTATTTACCCATTTGAGATATAGAGGGTATGTTGGATGTTAACATTGAGAAATCCACCCTGCCTAGATGAGCTCTAAGAACTAGTCCAGCTCAAAATATTTTACATAACATTTGCTCTGAGGTCAGTAATGTGATGATGTTTATAACAAGGAAAATATCAAAGGTATGATAGTTGAGAAGAGTTAGTCTAAGGAGGTTGTAAATGTTTTAGTAGAAACTGTTTCATTTCAATTGAATATCACATTTTTGAACCTGCCCCTGATTCTTCACAAGATAAACTGTGATAGCTCCACAATGTGGACTTTTAAACTTTGTGATGCAATCAGATAACTTCTCTGTGCATCATTTTCCCCTTCATCTGTAAAGTGAAGGGCTAGATTAAATTATTTTAAATAACCTTCAGCTGTAAAATTCTATAAGTATGTGGCCTATAATCACACTTTTAGCAGTTACTCACTAATCAGATATTAAAAGTCTTGATGATTGAAGAGTAGCTATTAACCCGAATTAAGAAATATAAAATAAAATAAAAATCTCCAAGCATCAACAGTGACAAAAATGGAAGGGCAAAAGCCAAAAATACAATTTAAAACATGGCCATCAGCTAGAGTTCTCTGTATATCAGTGGTGCCTTGTTTCGTCCAACACACAAGTTTAGAACCAAAAGTCACTTCTGACCTTCCTCTTGACCCTTTACTCCCAACCTGTCTCCAAGTCTGTTATCAAATCTCTTGCCCCTTCTCTTGCTCTCTAGTGACTTAAACTGCCTCCCAACCTTTCTCCTTCCAATCCATGCTGTACATTTCTGCTGGATTTGATCACAGTGGACATCATTCCCTATTCTTAAAAACAAGCAAGTGGGGAACGGATGTAGTTCAGTGGTTGAGCGCCTGCTTCCCATGTATAAAGACCTGGGTTCAATCCCCAGTACCTCCTAAAAATGAAAAAGAATAAATGGAGAAGGACAAGGAGGAAGTACTAAAAAACCAACCAACCAACCAACAAAAACAAACAAACAAAAACCAACAACAAAAAAAAAACCCAAGTAAGCAAGCAAACAACAAAACCAACCCTGCAAGGGCTTCTTTTTGTCTAAAAAAAAAAAAAAAAATCTAAACTCTGACCTGATATTAGAGTCTTGTATTTAGCCATGAAGTACCTGGCTAGCATTTTTTCAAATCAGTTTATTGATTTTTATTTGGTTGCCTGTTATGTGCAAGGAGTATGGGGATTGTGTAGGCATACAACCAAGAATTCCTGTCTTCTTCCTCCCACTTTAGCTTTGCAGATGAGGAAACAGTTCCAATGCTATCAAGTAGGGGAGGGAATATTAGAATGCATGTTTCCAGAGCCAGTGCTGCAATGAAAGAGCAAAATCATTGACTAATCAAGAAAAGCTCCCAGATTTTTTACTATTGGTACCCAGAGTAGGCGTAGCAGTGATTCTATGTAGTGAAAGTGCTATAAAATACTGTAGTGTGACTAGAGGTTTATTTAATTCATTTTTAAAATTGTCAGGGAATGGACTTAAACTTTGGTCATGGATTAATTGGACTGTCGACATCAGATAATGTCTTTATTTGATAAAAGTTTAATTGTAACCAATGTATTTTTCATTTTAAAATTTTATTATTATTTTTAATTAGAGAAGTTGTAGGTTTACAGAAATGCAAACATTGTATTTTGTAAGCAGGGTACTGGGCTGGTTTTCCAACAGGGTGGGTTTCTAAAATTTATGGATATAGACTCAAGACCACAGAAATATTACATTCCAAATAAGAACCCAGGACCTTCTTATAATAGGCCTTTCTATTATTTGAGCTATATGCTTATTGTCTGTAGTTATCACAGTATTTGTTATTTACTATCTTAGATTATATCTTCATATGCAAATATCTCATATTTTGGATTAGATTGTAAGCTCCTTGTAGGCAGGCACTAGGCCTTGTACTTCTGATGGGAATTAAGCAACAGGACATAGAGGGATCACTAGCTCCCTTCCTGAAACCTGCCCATTCCTGAGACTTCCACCAGATGGTGCTCTTTTCCCATTTCAGTTATTGGGTGCTGCCACATTACCCTTTGCCACTTGCCCATTCCTTCTGCAAGGTAGTAGGTAGAACACGTGGTAGAAAAAGGCAGAATTAGAAAATATTGTGAATCTTCCCCAGTAAGAAAAGACGTTATAGAAAATATATACAGTGTACAGACGATTAGCATTGCTCAGCAAAGCCATTTCCTTGGACATAAATTAGTCGCTGCCACATGGCTCCACTGTTCAAAGTCAGTTCGTTGTAAGGTGTTTTCCTAGTCTTACCAACTTGCCATTGAAGTTCTGCTCAACCAGGAGTCCATTTGAATCTTAAGATTCCATTTCTAATGCTAGAATAACATTTAGATATTAGTCTTTGCAGTCCATTTGGGGATAGCCATTACCAGAGAACACAGATGGTCCAAGAAGGAAATAGAATTCTCTGGACGTTGAGTATTGCAGACAGCCTCTGCCTTCTGAAGGCATCACTGTTTTGGTACAAAAATTGAAGTTACAATTTGGACATCCTTAAGTCATCAAGAAGAGATTGGATTTTGCCCTGTAGGTGGTTTACCAAGGCAGGGAGTATATGATGTGTTTTGAATTTCCATAAGTCACAAGTAAAATAACACTTTTGCTATGTCCGTTGTCTTGCAATAAAAAAGATTCATCTAGATGTTCTAGATTCTGTACTATCACAGATGTTGGCCTTTCTGGATAGCTAGTTTTATAATGCCACAACAGCCTTATTAAAATTTAACACAGTGAGTCTTATCATTTTGGGGATTGTGAGGGTGTAAGTTATTGACACTTTTGGAAATCTAATGAGGATTAATACCGCTTCTCCAAGGGGAAAAAAACCATGTATTACTTTTCACCTGCAATTTTAGGGAGTTCATGAATCCCCTGAAGCCCAGCTGTGTGCTTCATGTTGAAGACCTCTGACTTGACCATTCCCTAATACCAATAGACTGTCTAAAAACAATTTACCTTCTCTTAAGCACTAGACTTGTTTTCTATATTGCAACTAATGGGAAAACAGTTCATTTGGATGTTAAGAGCATGGCTTTGGAACCAAACAGACCTGGATTCGGCCACTAAATAGCTATGTGATCTTGGTCAAGTTGTTTGATCTTTCTAAGTCTCAGTTTCCTCATCTGTAAGATGGGGATAATAATAGTATTGACCATGTGAGGCCATTGTGAAGTTTAAATAAAATAATACATGTAAAATGTGTAAGTATGATGCCTAGCATTTGTTAAGTGCAGAATATGTTAATTGTGTTTTATATTTAGGAAATGAGATTCTTTATCCTTTTTAGGCATTTCCAGTAATGTGAGGATAGTTACAGCCATTCGTCTTATTTCACCAGAATCTCTCCAATTAGCTGGCTGAGGGATAAGGCTCAGAGTACTTTAATCTCAGTAACCAAGTTTAGCTCCATAATTAAGAATTTGATGCCCTCTTTCCCAATGTAATTATTTAGAATCAATAGCCTCATCTTACCAGAAATCTAGTATTTCTGTGAATCAGTGGTCATATTCTAGTACAGTATGTTTGCAGCTTGAAAGTTACTGAAATATATCTGTAGATAGACCATATATACTTTAATCACCATTTCATCCATACACCTGAGCAAAGGACTTGTGAGACAGAAGGCATCCAATAAATATTTGTTGACTGAGTGACTGAATTATTTTTAAAAAGTAACATTTTCTTTAGAGATGACCAATTTTGCTGAATGTTTTTTTAAGTTAGATGATTTTTCAAGGCTTTTCTCCTTAATTTCTTATTAGAGTGCTTGCTCTGAAACCAGTTGCTAGGGTTGTGACTGTCTCGTTTACTAGTTGTAGAGCCATGGGCAAGTTATTTCCCCTTTTGATGCCTCAGTTTTCTTATTTGTAATATAGCATAATAATAGGGTTAGACTGTAGAGTAAAGGGATTGATAAAAGGAAAGAGCTTAGAACAGAGCCCGTCAATATGTTCAGTAAGTCTTAGCATTGTTATTATTATCATTCCTACTATTTCTACTACTACTAGGGCTGCTATTGCTCACCAAGATTCCCTCAATACCATGAGCTCAATTTCTTTTTTGTGCCTTTCCCTAAACTAAAATTCAATTAAAGCGTCTTCAATTTAAAATCATGAATACCAAACTTTGTCTTAATGTAATGTAATCTGAAAATTTCAAGACTAAATATTCTGAAGAGTATGTTAAATGAGAAATTTTATTCTTCCATTTTCATTTTTTGCAGGAACATATGAAAATGGGTTTATTTTGACTGAATATCAAAATAATAATCATCAATATGGTTGTATCATTTTCTCTCTGCTCACTCTGTACTCAGATTTTTTCAGTTTCAAATACCATCTGCATGGACCTGATGATGTTGAGTATGGATATTGCAGAGGAGTGATAGCTTTACTTTCATACTAAAACCGAAACGTCAAAGAGATTAAAGAAGTGTTTGTTATCTATCCGTACAGGCCTGATAGGAAATTCTCAGAGGCTTTTAGGATAAGCACAACTCTGTAAGTGTGTGCCTGCGTATGCCTTTTCTTCTATATACTTCTATTGAGGTCTTTGTATTTTGGTTTAAAATGTCTAGTTTCAGACTTGTTGGATACTCTGCCTAGGAGAGAATTGTTTTCTGAATGAATGGTAAAAATTGGAAGATGTAGAAGCATTTGGCTAAATGTCTCCTGAAGGGTGTAGCATTCTCCAGTGTGGAATCATATTCCCAGAGGACGTGATGAAGGCCATCCATGGGGATATGTTTAACAAGACAAGATCAAGACCTTAAATGTGTCCAGGAGCGAATAATCCACTGCGTCTTCCAGTGAGAAATGAGATTGCTCACCTTTTGGCCTTTCCTTTTTGCCTTCTGTGAACTGTGGAATAGAGGTGGGTTTTTTATTTTAACAGACTGTCTTTAGGATTATTATGTGATTAATACCTAGAATTAAAGGGGAGGGAGTAAAGATAGGCTAGCAGGATAGATTTATACCCTCTGAAAAAGAAAAGAACCAACTTTCTACTTTGTGCCACTCCTTGTTAAGTTCTACATAGGATTTTTATTGACCAAGATATTTAATTACAGTATTATCAATAATAAAGCAGATTCTGCTATTTAACACCTAGATAAACCTGCTACTTTATTTGATGCTGTTAAATTGATTTTTTTTTTAAGATTTATTTTTATTTATTTATTCATCCCCGCCTTGCTGCTTATGCCTGCTGTGTCCATTTGCTGTGCGTTTTTCTGTGTCTTCTTGTCTCTCTTTGTTGGGTTATCTTGCTGCGCCAGCTTACCGCACCACACGGGGGCTTGCCTTCACCAGAAGGCCCCTGGAATCGAACCCAGGGCCTCCCATATGGTAAACGGGAGCCCAACCAATTGAGCTACAGCCGCTTCCTGATTTCATTCTTTATAATCAAACTTCTTAAAAAATAGATACTCCTGGGAGAAGCAATACTCAATATATATGAACTTAGAGGATCACCTTTCTTCTTAACTAAAAAAAGAAAAGAAACCAGGGACACTTTATAGCAGCTCCAGAAGGGAACTAAAAGTATGCATGCGTTGGAAGGAGAGACACAAAAGAAGAGGCTGAGATCATCAGTAACATATTTTACCTATCTAACAATTTGCCTTGGATTGGTCCTTTAACTGTCATTGCATAACAAGATTTTTTTCTGGCCCAATAAATGAGAAAACATTGGTTAGCAAAGTTCCTGCTGTTCCATCATTAACATTTTGGAAGGAGGAGTGTGTGTGTGTGTGTGTGTGTGTGTGTGTGTGTGTGTGTGTATACACCCTAATTTCTATTTATGTTGAATTAGAGATTTAGAGATTGTGTAATGATTGGAATTTGGAGCTAGGGAAATGCCTCAACAGAAGATGGAAATGTAAGTTTGTAATTGATGAATTGCTTGATTGTCTGTGATTTAGGAGGAGGGAGTTTTAAGGTAAACTCTTCATAGTGGCCAGGAACAGTGGGAAGCTCCTCCTACCACCTGTTGGGTGGCTAATACTTATTTAAACAACTTATTTATTATAGCATGCCAGTTCCCATTTATATATGCCATTACCTGGACATAATCACCCCTTTTCCTAGCTGTCGCAGCTTTGGATTTCCCACCTCTTTGATTTTCTCTTCCCCTCCTCCCCTTTTCTACTGCAGATGTCACTGCTGCCCTGGGCTTTCCTTGCCCTCTAACTCCGGTATCTTACATTTCCCTTCATCTGATTACCAGCCTGAAATTGTTCTGAGAAAGGAAAAGGCAATCATGAGGTTTCTCCTCCACCTTCTCTTCCTCATCTCTAATATTTCCCCAGAATTTAGATCTGGATTACGGTAACATTCCCCACTGACCTCCTTTGCCTCCATTTTTGGAGTAAAGAAATAACCTAGATACTCACTAGTTCAATGTGCCTTCCCAAAGTAGCCAAACCTTATTTCATATATGTATATATATACATAAGAAAACTATGGACTTTCTCCCCAAAATAAAAAGATGCCCATATACGCTGCTGGGAATGCAAGAGGAGGATAGAAAAAATATCCATTCTCTTTAATGGCATGGAACTCACTGGGTCCATAGCAGGAATTTAGGTAGTAAAGTGACTGTGAGCCAAATTAGAGTATGTTGAGAAGTGAGTGGGGGGTAATGAAATAAAGAGGGCAAGTTCAGACAACTCTTTAGAAAATTTCACTGTGAAGGGAGGGGAAAGAGGACAGCACATGGAAGGATGTTGGTGTGTGTGTGTTTGTGTGTGGGTGAGGGTGAATTTGCTTTATTTTTATATAAGCATAAATGCTGATAGCAAGGGCCTAGTTGAGAGGAAGAGGTTGAATATACAAGCAAAAAATCAATATAGAATAATGTAAGGTTCCTGTGAAGGTAGGAGGAAATGGGATCCAAAGAAGAATAGACTTTTGTGGGTAACCACCATATATAACATTGCTTCTGTGGTGGAAAATGCAATTTAGATTCCAAATAAATGACTTACAAATGATCTTTTAAAAAATATTATACAATAAGCATTTAGTATTTATATAATTAGAAACTCCATATTATTATTACAAGTTATGATGAGAATCACTTTTATTTATTTATTTCTCTCCCCATCCCTCATTGTTTGTGCTCACTGTCTCCTCTTTGTGTCTGCTTGTCTTCTTTTAGGAGGCACCGGGCACCAGGAACCAAACCCAGGACCTCCCATGTGTAAGGGAGGCGCCCAATTGCTTGAGCCAAATCTGCTCCCTGCCTGTTGTGTCTCTTGTTGTGTCTCCTCATTGCGACATCTTGTTGTGACATCTCTGTTGTGTCATCTTCATTGCATCAGCTTGTTGCGCCAGTCATTTGTGGCAGCTCGCTGTCTTGCTCATCTTCTTTAGGAGACACCAGGAACCAGACCTGGGGCCTCCCATGTGGGAGGCAGGCATCCAACTGCTTGAGCCACATCTGCTCCCCACAAATGATCTTTTCCACCACTGCCATTTCATTAGTTTTAGACTTCAAGGGTTGCAAGTTTGGCCAATTATTTCCCCAAATAAAAGAGGAAATGGAATTACAAGGTAGACTGTAAGAACCTCAGTCTTGGATTGGGCACTGAAATGTTAGATGACCTTGAGTGAACTGTTCATGCTTCAGCTGTAAAATTAAGAATTTAGGCTTAGGAGGCACTTGGGGATGTGTTGGGGAGTGTTTTGGTTGTCACAACAAATGGGGGTTGTCACAACAAATGGGGGTGCTAGGACTAGTGATGCTAATTGTCCTGTGATACACAAGACAGGTTATCACAACAAAGAATTGTCCTGTCCTAAGCCCTTAGAGCTCCCAATGAAAAACCCTCGGCCACAGCTAACTGACCTCTGACATTCTAGCTCCATTGGCAACATTATTTAAGGTGTTACAGTGAGTTAAATGCAGCTTTGAGCGTTTGAGAATCTTTCAAATCTCAGGGACAACCCTTTGATTTTTCTAGGAGAGTGGTAATTTTGCCTAGTTATTGACTGTTTAGCAAGCTTTTGAACTGGGTGCTACAGCTACTTTATGCCATCCAAGATTGAGAAATAATTAAGTACAAATTTGATTTATCTCCATTTTTCCCCCTTCTATTTCAGGTACCACTGGGAGTTTCAGCCCCAAGGTGAGTTCTCTTTGACTTTTCGTGGTTTTTCACTAAAAATGTGTGGTTGATATTGTTTACTTCTGTCTCTTCTAAATAAGCTTCTCCAGAGTGGCATTAGCAGTTCTGAGGAAAGTTAGTGGAG
>JAQZBX010031157.1:9901-26560 GCA_029593785.1 Cabassous unicinctus
GCACTCAAGAAATGATTGAAATTCCTAAATAATTTATTATTTGTTACTTGTATCTGTGGAAAATTACCATATTAGACATTAAAACTGATATGTTTATAAAATTATTTAAATTGTTCTAAAGAATATATCATATATTTTAATACATTTAAAAATATTTTGTTTTCCAAAATTAAAATAAATTTGGGGGAAAGAGAAATTGTATTATCATTTTCAAATTCTATGTATTTCTGACTTACTGGGATATAGCTGAATTATCATATCTGTTTCTTCATTCATTCTGTTTCAATATATTGGTTTAGTTGAAGAGTATGAAGAAAATGTTGTGTTAAAGAGATATGTAATTAGAAAAGGAAAGAAATATTTGTTTAGAGATTTAAGATGCTTGTTAATATTCTTCTATGATATTAATATTCTAAACTGAAAATCAGCAAGTGGCAATTTCTTAAAGAATAGTTTGAATCTGTAATAAACTTTTTTATTCCATTAGACTTAAATCCATGTTCAATTTAGCAATTTTAATTGTTTTTTCCTATGCATAATTTTGTAACATTAAGTCATGTTCATCTGGAAAATATTTGTTCACAGAATAATTCAGATATTAAAAATATGACATTTCATTTTACAATTCCAAAATAAACCACATTTATTTATATCTCTAATAAGAGTTGTCTCAGACAGATCTTTTACTATTGGGAAGTTCTCAAGCTCATGTGTAGGACAGAAGATTTTCTAAATTTCTTTAACACTTGAAATTCAAATTTTACCATTAGCAAATAATTTTAGAAGTTGATTTTGTTATATTCATGTTATTAGTAAAGCAGTTGTAGTTTTAAAGAAAAATCATGCAGAAAAAAGAGAAATATTATATATCCCCCACCTGCAGTTTTTCTTCTAATTTTTTATTTTTATTTTTTTTTATATTTCTCAATTAAATGTAATGAATACATATTAAAAAAATTTTTTGAATCAAACAATATGTTACACACTGTATTTGGTTCATAGTAACGCATTCATACAGTATTTGCCCTTTTTTATCTGGCTTGCTTCACTCAACCTAATGGACTCCAGGTTCATCCATGTTGCCATATGCTTTACGACTTCATTTCTTCTTACAGCTGCATAATATTCCATTGTGTGAATAAACCACAGTTTGTTTATCCATTCATCTGTTGATGGACACCTAGGTTATTTCCAACTTTTGGCAATGGTGAATAATGTTGCTTTGAACATCGGTATGCCGATGTCTGTTCGTGTCACTGCTCTCAGTTCTTCTGGGTATATACGCAGTAGTGGTATTGCAGGGTCCCATGGAAAGTCTATATTCAACTTCTTTAGGAACTGGCAAACAGTCCTCCATAGTGGTTGTACCATTCTGCATTCCCACCAACAGTGAAGAAGTGCTCCTATCTCTGTACATCCTCTCCAACACTTGTAATTCTCGGTCATTTTAATAGTGGCCATTCTGAGAGGTGTGAAATGATATCACATTGTAGTTTTGATTTGCATTTCCCTAATCATGAGTGATGTTGAGAATTTCTTCACGTGTTTTTTTGCCATTTGTATTTCTTCTTTGGAGAAATGTCTATTCAATTCTTTCGCCCATTTTTTAATTCAGTCGTTTGCCTTTTTATTGTTGAGTTGTAACATCTCTTTATACATCCTGGATATTAAACCCTTATCAGATATGTGATTTTCAAATATTATCTCCCATTGCGATGGCTGCCTTTTCACCCTTCTGACAAAGTCCTGTGAGGTGCAAAAGTGCTTTATTTTGAGGAGGTCCCATTTATCTATTTTTTCTTTTGTTGCACATGCTTTGGGTGTAAGGTCCAAGAAACCACCACCTACTACATGGTCTTGAAGATGTTTCCCTACATTTTCTTCTAGTAGTTTTATGGTCCTGGCTTTTATATTTAGAACTTTGATCCATTTTGAGTTGATTCTTTTGTAGGGGGTGAGATAGGGGTCCTCTTTCATTCTTTTGGTTATAGATAACCAGTTCTCCCAACACCATTTGTTGCAGAGACTGTTTTTTTCCCATTAGCGTAGGCTTGGTAGGTTTGTCAAAACCAGTTGACTGTATAGGTGAGGGTATATTTCTGGGTTCTCAATTCTATTCCACTGATTGATGTGTCTATTTTTATGCCAGTACCATGCTGTTTTGACCACTGTCGTTTTGTAATATGTTTCAAGGTCAGGCAGTGAAATTCCTCCCACATTGCTCTTCTTTTTTAGAATGCTTTTGCTATTCAGGTGAACTTACCCTTACAGATGAATTTGGTAATTGCCTTCTCTAATTCTGTAAAGTAAGCTCTTGGGATTTTGATTGGTATTGCATTGAATCTGTAAATCAGTTTGGGTAACATTGATGTCTTCAGGATATTTATTCTTCCAATCCATGAGCACGGAATGTCTTTCCATTTGTTTAGGTATTTTTTAATTTCTTTCAGCATTGTTTTGTAGTTTTCTGCATATAGGTCCTGTACCTCTTTGGTTAAATTAACTCCTAGGTATTTGAGCCTTTTTGTTGCTTTTGAAAATGGAATTTTCCTCCTGATTTCCTCCTCAGGTTGTTTAGTACTAGTGTACAAAAACATTACTGATTTTTGTGTGTTGATCTTGTATCCTGCCACTTTGCTGAACTCATTTAATAGTTCAAGTACTTTGTTGTGGATACTTCAGGATTTACTAAATACAGGATCATGTCATCCGCAAACAGTGAGAGTTTTACTTCCTCTTTATCTATTTGGATGCCTTTAATTTTTTTGTCTTGTCTAATTGCCCTAGCTAGAACTTCTAGTACAATGTTGAACAACAATGATGACAGTGGGCATTTTGTCTTGTTCCTGATGTTAGAGGGAAAGCTTTCAACGTTTCCCCATTGAGTATGATGTTGGCTGTGGGTTTTTCATATATGCCTTTTATCATATTAAGGAATTTTCCTTTTATTCCTATATTTTGAAGTATTTTTATCAAAAAAGGATGTTGGATTATGTCAAATGCCTTTTATGCAACTATTGAGATGATCATGTGGTTTTTTTCCTTCAATTTGTTGATGTAGTGTATTACACTGATTGATTTTCTTATGTTGAACAAGCCTTGCATACCAGGAATAAATCCCACTTGATCGTGATGTATGTCTTTTGATATGCTGTTGGATTTGATTTGCAAGTATTTGGTTGAGAATTTTTGCATCTATGTTCATTAGAGAGATTGGTCTGTAATTTTCTTTTCTTATGGAATCTTTATCTGGCTTTGGTATTAGGGTGATGTTGGTTTCATAAAATATGTTGGGTAATTTTCCCTCCTCTTCAATTTTTTGGAAGAGTTTAAACAGGATTGGTGTTAATTCTTTTTGAAATGCTTCGTAGAATTCACCTGTGAAACCATCTGGTACTGGACTTTTCTTTGCTGGAAGATTTTTGATGACAGATTCAATCTCCTTAATTGTGATTGGTTTGTTAAGTTCTTGTATTTCTTGTAGCATCAGTGTAGGTTGGTTGTGCATTTCCAGAAATTTGTCCATTTCATCTAGGTTGTCTAATTTGTTGGCATATAGTTTCTCATAATATACTCTTATGATTCTTTTTATTTCTGTGAGGTCGTTTGTAAATTCCCCCCTTTCATTTCTGACTGTGTTTATTTGCATCTTCTCTCTTTTTTTCTTTGTTAGTCTAGCGAATGTTTTGTCAATTTTATTGATCTCAAAGAACCAGCTTTTGGTTTTGTTGATTTTCTAAATTGTTTTTCTGTTCTCATTTTCATTTATTTCTGCTCTAATCTTTATTATTTTTTTCCTTCTGCTTGCTTTGGGGTTGGTTTGCTGTTCATTTTCTAGTTTCTCTAGTTGTTCAGTTAAATCTTTGAGTTTAGCTCTTTCTTGTTTTTAATATAGGCATTTAGGGCTATAAATTTCCCTCTCAAGACTGCCTTTGCTGTATCCCATAAGTTTTAATATGTTGTATTCTCATTTTCGTTTGTCTCAATATATTTACTGATTTCACTTGCAATTTCTTCTTTGACCCACCGAATACTTAGGAGTGTGTTGTTCAGTCTCCACACATTTGCAAATTTACTTTTTTCCTGTCTGTTATTGATTTCTAGTTTCATTACATTATGATCTGTGAAGGTGCTTTGTATAATTTCAATCTTTTTATATTTATTGACAGCTGTATTGTGACCTAACATGTGGTCTTCCTGGAGAAAGATCCATGGGCACTTGAGACGAATGTATAACCCACTGAGTTTGTATGCAATGTTCTGTATATGTCTGTTAGGTCTAACTTGTTTATCATATTGTTCAAGTTCTCTGTTTCCTTGTTGATCTTCTGTCTAGTTGCTTTATCTAATGATGTGAGAGGGGTGTTGAAGTCTCCAACGATTATTGTAGAAATGTCTATTTCTCCCTTCAGTTTTGCCAGAGTTTTTCTCATATATTTTGGAGCACCCTGGTTAGGTGCATAGATATTTATGACTGTTATATCTCCCTGGAGGATCATCCTTTTTATTAATATATAATGGCCTTCTGTATCTCTTATCACTTTTTTGCATTTAATGTCTGTTTTGTCTGATATTAGTATAGCTACTCCTGGTCTTTTCTGTTTACTATTCGCATGGAGTATCTTTTTCCAACCTTTTACTTTCAGCCGGTTTGTATCCCTGGGTCTGAGATGAGTTTCTTGTAAGCAGCATATGGATGGCTCATGTTTTTTTATCCATTCTGTCAGCCTGTATCTTTTGATTGGGGAATTTAATCCATTCATATTCAATGATATTACTGAAAATGCACTATTTATTCACTCCATTTTATTCTTTGGTTTTCATATGTCATCTTGGTTTTGTCTCTCTTTTTACTCTTTTGTTTATCCTTTCTGCTTTTCTTTCTGCTATGCTCTGCTCCAAGTCTCTCTCTCCTGTCTTTTTCTTTCAGGTTCTAAGGCTTCCTTTAATATTTCCTGCAAACGTGGATTCTTTTTTGCAAACTCTCTTAGTTTCCATTTGTTTGTGAATACTTTATACTCACCTTCATATTTCAAGGACAGTTTTGCTGGATAAAGAATTCTCAGTTGGCAGTTTTTCTCTTTCAGTTTCCTAATTGTATCATACTGCTGTTTTCTCGCATCCATCATTAGTGAAGAGAAATTTGCACTAAGTCTTACTGGATGTCCTTTGTACATGATCGTTTGCTTCTCTCTTGCTGCTCTGAGAATTTTCTCTTTATCTTTTCCATTTGACATTCTGAATAGTATGTGTCTTGGCGTAGGTCCATTTGGATTTATTCTCATTGGAGTACGGTGTGCTTCCTGGACATGTAAGTTCATTTCTTTTGTGAGAGTTGGGAAATTTTCAGCTATTATTTCCTCAAATACTCTTTCTGCCCCTTTTCCTTTCTGTTCCCCTTCTGGAAGTCCCATGACACCTATGTTGTTGCGTTTTGTGTTGTCATTCAACCCTCTGAGGCCCTGTTCATTTTTTCCCATTTTTTTCTCTCTCTTCAATTTTATTTGCTCTGTCTTTGGTATCACTTATTCTTTCTTCTATCATTTCAAGTCTGCTGTTGTATGCCTCAAATGTGTTTTTTACTTCACCTATTGTATCTTTCATTCCCATGAACTCCGTTACTTTTCTTTTCAGGATTTCAAATTCTTCTTTGTGTTCTCTCAATGTCTTCTTGATGTCATTTATCTCTTTAACTATATTGTCTTTCATCTCATTAATTTGATTTTGGAAATTTGTGCTCATCTCACTGATTAGTTCTCTCAAACTCTGCATCTCTTCTGGGACTTTGATGTAACCCTTTTCTTGGGCCGTGTCTTCTATTTTCTTAGTATGGCTCATAATTTTTTGCTGGTGTTTAGGCATCTGGTTAGGTTGTATTTTACTTAAATGCTCTATCTCTTTCTCTTTTATAGGGTTTTAGTGGCAGGAGACTGTGAGTTACCACAGCTCTTTGATTTTTGGCTCAACCTTGATTGTTAGAATTGTCCTGCTGTTTGCTCAAAACTGTGCACTGGACCCAGTAATTAGTTGTAGAGTCATTTCCGAGGGCCTTGGGCAGGGAGGCTATAGAGACCAGGAAAAGCCTCTCCTATTTATTTTTAATTTTCTTATGTGCACTTCCTTGGTCTGCCAGGAGATGGCGCTTGTTGGCAGCTCTCAATTAAATGCCTGGTCAGAGTGTATTTGTTGTGACACAGACCAGATCAATGTGATAGAGCTCCCTGTCTCGGAGCTAAGAACCTTGTAATTCAAACTTTCTGAGACAGTTCTCTAGTCTTCTCTGGTAGTCCCCTCCCTTTTCCCAGCTAGGAAATATTTCCACTCACTTCTGAATCCTCAAGAGTCAGTCCCTGTTAGTAGAGGAGGAGATTGGGAGGTTTATATATCTTTAGCCCTTTGCAGGCTCCAAGGCAAACAATGGCACAGCCCCACCTGGCCTGGAAGGGGTCTCGGGACAGGGCAGACCAAACCTGTGAGTCAAAAGTAGGGTCAGCCTCAGCATCTCTCTGCCTTCTTCTGTGGAGTCCTCAACAATTAGTCTAGCCTAGAAGAGAGGGAGATTGCGAGCATCAGATTTCTCCAGTTCTTCCTGGGTTCCCAGGGCAAACCACCGTGTGGTAGGGTCCGTGGGGCTCTGCAGCCCAAATTTGTGGGTAAGAACCTGATTCAGCCTAAGGCTGTGTCCCTCTCTCTCCCCTTTCCAGGAGTTGTGGATCCCTGGAGCCCCCTTTGTCTTAGAATTCCAGAGGCCCTGGAATTCTAAAGACTGTTGGGGAGGGTGCTGGCAGCAGCAACTGCTGCTGGTTCCAACTCATGGTTCTGTCGTTGTGATTTCCCTCTTTTGTCCCTCTCTCCTCTGGGTGGTGTGCAGCCTTCACCTGCTGTCCTAAACCCTAGAAGATCTTTTTCGGGCCTGTTTCAGCCTGTCCTCTAGCTATTTTTCTGGAGAACTCTTCTTATTAATATTATACTTTCTATATTTTCTTATTGATCTTCTGTGTAGATGGCCAATCCATTATCGAATGTGATGTATTGAATTCTTCTATACAGTACAAACATCAATTTCTCCTTTCAAATATGTAAATTTTTTTCATATATTTGGTGGCTTTGCAGTTAAGTGCGCAAATATAACTAAGCCTTTTTCTTTAATTGACCCATTTATAATTATGTAGTGTTGCTCTTTGTCCCAGGAAGCAGTTTTATTTTCAATTAGAGTAGATATGGTTTACAGAAAATCATGAAGAAAGAACAGAGTTCTCATATAACACCAACTCCCACAAAGACAAAGGCAGTTTTCCTTATCATTATTATTTTACATTAGTTTGGTGCTTTGTTACAATTGCTAAACTAATATTATTATCATTATGTGTTATCCAAAGTCCTTCTATGCTAATACTGTCCCTATATCTTATTGTTACCCTCTTTTTGTTGTAATTGTTGCGTATTATATCTTCATACATTGTATATACAAAAGAACAGATTTATCATTACTTTTATGTGCTTGAATTTTAGAATTTGTGCAAAGTAAAAAGTGGAGTTACATACCAAAAAATATAATACATTATTACTGGTGTTTATAATTAAATAAAAGTTTACCTTTACCAGAGCTCTTAGTTTTATGTAACTTGAATCACTGTTAAATGTCCTTTCATGTCTGACTGAAAAATTTGCTTAATATTGTTTGTAGGGCAGCTGTAATGTGACAAATGCCCTCACATTTTTTACTTTTGAATTTGTTTGTTTTAATATGAGAATGTCATATGAATCTCTCCCTCATTTTCAGAAGACTGTCTCATCAGCTATAATATTGTTAGAAGCCAATCATTTTCTTTCATTCCATTGACTTATTTTTTTTTTCTTTTTCTTCTATTGTGGTATTCAACTCCAGTATTTCCATTTGGTTCCTTCTCCTTTTATTAATCCATCATTTCCTGATATCCTGTAGTGTTTTCTTCTTGTTGTTGAGCATTTTGAAGACCATTTTTTAAAAAGTATTTGTTTGGTATGTCCCAAGTTTTGTCTTCTTTCTCGATTATTCCTGATGTTTTATCTTCTTCTGTTGGATGGGCCATCATTTCATATTTTTGTCTCCTACTCTATCATTGCACACTGGACATTTTTGTATTTTATCTTGTTATCTCTGTTATGTTCTCTTTCAGTGTCTAGCCCTCCTAAAAGGAAGGTCAGCATTAGACGAAATCATGGGTTCCTCATTGTGGTTTCTGAGCCTATGTCTTGTACTTGGCTATTGACCTTAGGAATTTCCCTGTTTAGAGGAATCAGAATGCCCCTTCTATACCTGATGGAATAGACATCCCCTTTCCTGGGTGCTCTATTTATGTCTCAAAGTGGGTAACCCTTTGCCCCAAGCCATGCTTTAGCTGTGTACAAGCTGTCTTTTCCTACAGGGCAAGTCCTGGCAGGGTGAGCCAGAGATGAGTGTCCTGGTAAAGTCCTTCAGGCTGCCACCTGTAGATTGGCACCATCATACAAACAAATCACTGCACTTGCAGTAGTTCCTTTTTCTCTCCATGCTAGCACCAGTGAGTAGGGGTGGGGGAGGAGCCAGTAAGGGCTCCAGGAGTTTCTCCTAATATTTTTAAATGACGTATTTTTTCATTTTATTCCTCTCTGCCCTGGTCACCATTTGCACTTGCTGTCTATTCTCTGTTTCTGCTTGCTGTGTCTGCTCACTGAGTCTGCTCTCTGTGTCTGCTCACTGTGTTGGCTCTTCAGTTTTAGGAGGCATCAGGAGCCAATTCTGTGACCTCCCAGGTGGCAGGTGGTTACCCAGTTGCTTGAGCCACATCTGCTCCCTGCTCACTGTGTCCCCTCATCGCATCTCCTCATTGCATCAGCTCACTGTCTCAGCTCCTTACTAGGAGGCACAAGGAACAGAACCCAGGACCTCCCAGGTAGGAGGTAGTCATGCAACTGCTTGGGCCACATCCAGTCCCCTCTTACTATTTTTTAATAATATTTTCTTTATATTTAAAGAAGCTTTAAATTACATAAATGTTACATTGAAAATATAGGGGATTCCCATATACTCCACTCTGTCTCCCTCTGCACATACATATACACACATATACACACAAATACACACACACATATATATATTTTTTCCTATGTTGACAAAAACATTCATATTGTAGCCACAGGACTATAGGAAAAAGTAAGTATACAAGATGGTGAGGTTCATATTTGTTCATCTAGGCCTCATGTAAAGCAGGGACCTGCAACTCAGTAGTATTTCTGGGAAACAGAAGTAAAGAGATTTTTCCAAGATTTAGAGTTATGTGCTAATTTCTGTTAAGAAAGGCCAAAAGGATCATTGGATCTTTTAGGGATATATTATCAGTTGGCATAGAGTACACTGGACCATTAACAGTTGACAAAACAAACAGACAAATAATTAAAGCAAAATAGCCAGGTTCAAGGAAGAACCTATCATAGTAGGCTTTCCAACTGGCCAAAATCTTTGCCCCTTCATCAGAGCCTCTTCTGTGCTATTCACTTTATAATAAGAAGAGCCATAGAAAATGAATTAAACATTAAAAATGTTAGAAACACTTCTAGTGTAGCTGCTTTCTCCCAAATGAGAATTCTAACAATCCTTTTGGAATTATTTCTTGTGATGGACAAAGTGAATGATCTAGAATTACAGATAAAAAAGAAAAGAAATGATAGCATGCTTTCTGCAAAAAGACAGTTTATTGAATTTGCCAAAAATCTTCCATCTCTTACTGATGTGTTTGTAGCCTGTGTAAATAAAATAATATCACATACATTCAAGCAGTCTCACACACTTTTTAGGACACGATGGTTATATGGATGTAACCCCAAAGGACAATATAAAGGAGTCAGTAATATGCAACTTTTTCCACAAATTGATAAAGTAATTGAATAATAATGGCTTGATTTTCTAAATGTGAATATCCTATATAAGGAAATATAAATCCAAACTTCATGAAACAGAATAAACTTTATTTAACAGAGAGGGACAAATATAATTTGATTTTGAGTGATTAAATTTTATGCATATTTCAATAAATTAATTTGATCACAATCTATGTAAAAGAAAGTTTTACTCAGAAACTAAAAGTATACTGAGTTTCCTATGAAATAGACGGAGAACAAAATCATGAGACAGTCAGAACTTTCAAAAAAAATAACAAAATATAATCATGTAAGTTTTGCTTTTCAGATACCATAAAACAATACATTAGTTTAAACAACAAAATATTGGTGATATTTGACTTTTCTGACCAATAGCAAAAGGAAAATTTCATATATTTCAATACAATGTATTTGTTCTTGTTTCTGGAATAGCCAAAGTGATCCATAGATAAGAACAGACAACTTTCTGAAAAAGATTATATTCACATACATGCTTATGTAAAGTTAAAGGCAACATTACAAATGATTTCATAAAAAGGATAATACAAAGTCCTTGGGATTACTGAAAATTTGTGGAAAAAATGAACTTGTAACTAAACTTATGATTTTATAATAATGTAGTAGGAAGAAGTCAGTTCCCATCATGACACAACAAACACAGAAACATACTAAAGTATACAATAAAATTGAAGCTAAAGTTACCCATTAATATTTTTATGTGTTTTTAATTAAAGCAGTTGTAGGTTTACAGAAAAATCATGCAGCTACTAAAGAATTCTCATATAGCCCCATAATTCAAATGCTGTTTTCCCTATTATTCACATTTTGCATTGGTGTGGTACATTTCCTATTGATGAAACATTATTATTATAACTATATTATTAACTAGCTCTGTGTTTCTTTTTAATTCTGGTAGCATATATGAATCCTAAAATTTCCCATTTTATCCACTTTCAATTCAGTGGTGTTAATTGCATTTTCCATGTTGTGTTACCATCAACAACATCCATTACAAAAACTCTTCCATTAACCGAAATAGAAAGTCTATAACAATTAACCATAAATCTCCATTCCTCACCCCCAGCCAGCCCCTGTTAACCTGGATTCTAGTTTACGACTTTATGAGTATTCATATTATAATTATTTTGTATCAATGAAATCATACAATATTTATCCTTCTGTTTCTGGTTTATTTCATCAAATATTATGTCTTCAAGGCTCATCCTTGTTGTTCCTTGCCCATTTATTAATTAATAAACTATATTAATAAAATAATAATAATAAAATCCCACAACTACCACCAAAATTAAAAGATTAGTTACTAAGGACATGATTTACAAATTATATTATACCTGTGGTAGCAACCTCTCCCCCCAAAGTTCCCATCCTGTTGTTATTTAATCAAATATGACTAATCTAGGTAATTTTGAGTAGGGATTTTACATATGTAATTAAAGCCCCAAAGCAGCCAATTTTAAGATACTGAGATTATCTGGATGGGTCATATCAGTTTCTTCATGTTGCTTGTTCTGCCAAATAAAGTTTAACAATAATGGAAGCTTAATTTCATAAAGTTTATTAAATGCAAAAGAGCTGGAAACAATTAAAACATATTTAAGTCAAAATAGTACATAGAAATAGCTGCTTATTAGTAATTAATACAAAGTGTGGCCTGTGAGTTACAAACGGGGTCCCCACTATTGTGGAAATTCATAAACCTCTAAATAGTTAATAGGAAATTAGGTAAAGATAAATGTATATACAAACTCACCAAACCAGGGGACACACCAACATATGGCTCATGGCTGGGAAGTCCTGAATCAGCAGCTGATACCAGAGTAACGATTGGAAAGAACACCTGGGTAGAGTTTCCCCTCCCAGGATGAGACTTTAACCAGCTCCGATACGACCCTCCCCTTTTATTCTAACATTTAATATTGCTTATCCATCCAAATCATGAGCCAAAGCACATTCCAGAGTTCGTGCATCAACTCCCAAGGAAGTGGCCAGTTTCCTTGAGAATGTTCACAGTCACCCTGGAAAGTTTCTAAGACTTACCTTGGTGTTTGCTTGCTAGGTAACAAAGAAGTGTAAGTTCTTGCTTTAGACTATAGGGCTACTGCCTGGTTTCTCTGCCTTTTATGCTGACTATATGCTGACCAAGGAAATATTAGTTGCTGGTTGTCAGAGTTTAAAGTTTGAACAATACTCATTAAAATTTTTCCCAATACATTGGTGGTAGAGAAAGATGCCAGAGATTTGCAACATGATGGGGATTTGATGCATTTTTGTTGGCTTTGATAGTGGAGGGCTTTAGATCACATGCCAAGGAATGCAGAATACTTTCAGAGGGTTAGAGCAGTCCCTAGTTGACAGCCAGCACAAAAATGGGACTTCAATCCTGTAACCACAAGGAACTTATCGCTTCAGTAACTAGAATGAGCTAAGAAGTGGAATCTTCCCCAGAGACTTCTGATAAGAGTTCATCAAGACTCACACCCTGAGTTTGGCCTTATGAGACCTGACCCAAATGTGCCTTGCCAGAATTATAACCTGTGAAAAAAATGAATGGGTGCTGTTTCAAGATGCAGATTGTGTGGTAATTTGTTACAACAATGATAGAAAACTAATATATATTTCGGTACCTAGACATGGAAAACTTCTGTTAAAATACCTAAAAATATGGAAGTGGTTTGGGAATTGGGCAGTGAGTAGATGCTGGAAGAATGTTGGGGGAAATGATAGGAAAAGCCTAGATTTCCTTGAACAGACTTTTAGTTGAAATATACACATTGAATTTGCTGCTGGTGATGGCTTAGAGGGGAGTGAGGAGCTGTATAGAAAAGTACTAAATCACCTTAGAAAAAGCATAAATCACTGTGAAAAAAACTGATTGTGGAAATCTGGACTTGATGAATGTTGCTGGTGAGGGTTTAGGAAAAAATGAGGAACATCTTATTGGAAACTAGAAGTAGAGAGACCCTTCATATGTTAGGTAGAAGCTTAGCAAGATTGTGTCCCACAGTTAATATGGAAAGCAGAACTCAAACATGATTAACTTGGAAATTTAGTGAAGAATTCCATGCAAATGTTTAAAGGTGTGACCAGGTTTCAATTTGCTGCTTTTAGTAAAATGGGAAATGAGCGATAAATTGAGGGAAGGGATGCTTAAAAAAGAGAGAGAGAGAGAGAACCAGAACTTGATGATATGGGAAAACCTCATTTTATGCAGATGGAAATATATATAATTTAGAAATGGCTGCTAAAATTGTGGCATAGAGAAAAGGCCCAGGGTGTGGTTGTAATACATTTTTAAAAGCCCAGCAAGATCTAAAGGTCTGCAAATTCAATTACAGAGCAGTAAGCATATTTTTATGTATATCCACAATTAAAGTAGAGGGACTGTAGGATGTTTAAGAGCTATCTTAGCAGATTCCAAAAGTAGCTAATAGATTAGTTAAAACACATAAAAACATACATACATACATATATACATGCATAAGTCTGTGAATTTGGCTTTGTCCTAATGGAATGAATTCCTGTAAAGTCTATGCAAAATTCACAGGTTCTTGAGAATTTTAGACCAGGAGAAATATTGCCAGGTTGGACTGAAAGAGAAAGAAGCTTTTAGACTTCCCAAATTATGCCATTAGTAAGCAGGCTGATAATGCTACAAATGTGCTAACTTAAAGAAGCAGGGGGTGGGGGTGGGAGAAGAAGCATGTAACCAAGAGTCAGGTAGGTGTAAACAATAGCTCAGAAGGTAGAGCTGAGACCAGAGAAAGAAGGTGGGAGCTGTGGAAGTTTATTCACAGGCCTTGAAACATAATGAATAGATTTTTAATTCTTAAAAAAATGAAAGTTTTTACTAGTATACAATTATTCAAACAATTCTAAAGAAAACAATCAGTTAAGTAATTTTTGCTCAGGATGACAATATTTAAGGTTTTATAACCATTTAAGCAACTATTTTAGTAAGCATTGACATGAAAGTTTGAAGGCAAATTAAGAAATATCTTTTGGATAAAATTGTGGGTAAATGTAATAATAACTTTTTATTTCTTTTAATTAAACTATTATGAGATAATTATAGATTAGCATGCAGTTGTAAGAAATAATAGAAATTCTATTTACCATTTATTCAGTCTCTCCATTAAAAACATTTAAATAAGCCATAATGCAATATTAAACCTAGAATACTGGCAGTGATATAGTCAAGATAGAGAATAATTCCAATGCCACATAGCTCCTTAATGCTTCCCTTAAATAATCTCATCCCATCTGTAGCAGTTTGATATTATTTATGAATTCCAAAAACAGATATTGGATTATGTTTGTAAACTGGTCTGTTCCTCTGGGCATATTAGATTGTATTTGATTCAGAGGTTTCACTTATATTTGATCAAATTAAACTGGGTTTTGATTCTGCCATGTCAGTAGGATGTTGAGTCCCCACCAAAGGTGTGGGCACTCACAGAGAAAATGACAAGACAGAGTAGAGAGTGGGAGTTTTGATGCTGGAGCCTCAAGAAGTAAATACACAGAGAAACAGATATGTGAGGAAAGAAAGAAGGCTCCATTTGACACAGCAGAGGCCATGGGAAGAGAATGAGCCTGATAGTCTATAGCTGACCTTGTGAAGAGAGCAGAGCAGGTGAGCCCAGAAAGAAACAAGCCCCAGGGAGAGAGACAAGCCTTAAGCTAACCTATATCTGAACTCGGAGAGAAATGAGCCCTGGGAGAGAGATAAAACTTATCCCAGCCTATAGCTGAGATTGGAAGAAGCTGGGACCATGGAGCCTTAGAAGGAAGAGGAAGGCTGAACCCTTGCAGAAACCAACAGCCATCTTGCTCCAACACGTGGCAACAGACTTTGGGAGGGAGGTAACGCTTTATGGCCTTGTGACTGGAAGCTTCTACCCCAAATAAATAACCTTTACAAAAGCCAAAAGATTTCTGGTACTTTGCATCAGCACCCCTTGAGCTGACTAATACAACTTCTATCCCCAGTACCTCCTTACCACCTGGAAACCGCTAATATGTCCTCTGTTGCTATTATTATGTGATATCAAGAATGTTAATTAAATGAGATCATATTGTATGCTATCTATTTTCATTAGAGAAATTGTGAGTCTACAGAAAAATCATGCATAAAATACAGGATTCCCATGTACCACTCTATTATTAACTCGCTACATTATGATACATTTCTTACTATTAATGAGAACACATTTTTATAATTGCTCGGTTAACTATAGTTTACAGTTTAACTTAGAGTTCACTATTTGTGTTGTGTAGTACCATAGATTTTTAAAAAAATTTCTAGTCTAGTACCAAATATAACATTTCTGTTTTTAACCACATTCAGGCATAGATTTCAGTTCTGTTAATAATGCTCACAATTTTGTGATACCATTACCACTATTCATTACCAAAACTTTTCCACCATTCCAAATAGAAATTTTGTACATTTTTGCCTTAAATCTCTATTACTCTCCCCCACCTCATCCCATGGTTACCTATATTCTAGATGCTGACCCTTTCAATTTGCTTATTCTAATTATTCTTACCAGTGGGACCATTCAATGTTTCCCCTTCTGCATCCCATATATTTTACTCACTAGGACCTTTTCAAGTGTCATCTAGATTGTTGAATGTATTAGCACTCCAGTCATTTTCTATAGCTGAATAATATTCCATTGCATGTATATATCCCATTTTGTTTATCCATTCATCAGATGATGAACACTTGGGTTGCTTCCATCTTTTGCCAATTGTGGATCACGCTGCTGTGAACATCGTTGTGCAAATCTCGTCTATCCGTGTCCCTGCTTTCAATTCTAAGGAGTATATACGGAGTAAGAGGATAGCCGTGCTATTTCATATTTCTAGTCTTAGTTTTCTGAGTAACTGTCAAGCTGTATTCCACAGCAGCTGCACCATTTCATATTCCCCCGAACAATGAATGAATGTTCCTATTTCTCCACATACTTTCCATTGCTTGTTATCTTCTGCTTTGTTAATAGTAGCCATTCTAATGGTGATGAAGTGGTATCTCATCGTGGTTTTGATGTACATTTCCCATATGACTAATGATGTTGAACATCTTTTCATTGCAATTTGTTTATCTTCTTTGAAGAAATATCTGTTCAAATCATTTGCTCATTTTTTAAATTGGTTTATCTTTATGTTGTTAAGTTGAAGGATTTTTTTAATATATTCTGGGTATTAAACCTTTCTTGGATATACATTCTCCAAATATTTTCTCCCATTGTGTAGAGTGCCATTTTACTTTCTTGATAAAGTCCTTTGAGGAACAAAAAATTTGAATGTTAATGAGGTACAATTTAACTAGTTTTAATTTTGCTGCCTTTGCTTTGGATATAAAGTCTTAGAAGTCATTGCCTAACACAAAGTCCTGATTGAAATGAAATGAAATGAAGATTATTCATTTCATTTCCTTCCAGGAGATTAATAATTCTTGCTCTTATATTTAGGTCTTTGATCCATTTTGAGTTGATTTTTGTATAAGATGTGAAGTAAGGGATCCTCCTCCTATTTTTTTTTTTTTTTTAATTTTCAAATGGAGTTCCAGTTTTCCCAGGACCATTTGTTGAAGAGACTATTCCTCCCCAATTGTGTGGTCTTTGCCTTTTTTACAAAAGTCAGTTGGCCATAGATGTGAGGGTTGATTTCTGAGCTCTGAATTCAATAACATTGGTCTATATGTCCATTCTTATGCCAGAACCATCTGATTTT